>JAJOOH010013574.1:0-13562 GCA_029582605.1 Solanum gracilifrons
GAATGACGAGCGACTTGTTTCTATGGAAACTAGACATCAAAGTCTACAACATATCCAAAAATCAAGGTAAAACTCTTCATGAATTGACGAGAATTAATTTTTTGAAGTTGGTCTTCAATTCTGTCATTATTGTTTTGCAGATTGTGGAGTCTCACCAAAACGTTTGCATCTTGGTGTAGGAGAGCTCGAATGGAGAGATAGTTGATTCGATAGAAAATAGACTCTTAAGTCTACAACCTATCCAAAAATCAAATTCAAAGTTCTTATGAATTCACCAAATTGATTTTTTTTTTTTTTAAAAGTTAGTGATCCAATTGACTTTGGACAACAGCCATGAGTTCACTTCTCTGCATCTTCGCCGAAGAGCCGCATATTGATTGAGAATTTTGTCATCATCATGCCGATTTGAAGCTTCGTGCAATTGGCACCGTGAGACACATCACTTTTCCTTCTTCTTCTTTTTTGTAGGTTTACGATGGACCGAAGACAGCCTCAATATCACACCATAAAAATGAGGGGTAATCCATAATTAATGAGGAATCACTTGATGTATCTTCATTTGTAGTTGCGATTCTGACGACGAATCATACGTGGTGCAATATTTTAGCGATTGTGGCATTGATGAAGACGAACCACACTTCGTGATCTTGTTTTGCAATTGCGTCGTTGACGATGAACTACACTTGATGCATTTGCTATTGTAGTTGCATCTTTAGTAATGAACTACACTTAGAGCATCTTCTTCTTCAATCGCACCTTTGATCACAAACCACACATGATGCATCATCCTTTTCAATTGCGACTTTGACAACCAACCATATTTACTGCATCTTCTTTTGCAGTTGTGACTTTGATGATGAATCACAGTTGGTGCATCTTCTTTTGTATTTCCGGCTTTAACGACGAACGACATTAGTACATCTTCTTTTACAGTTGCGACTTTGATGACAGACCACACGTGATGCATCTTCTTTTAAAATCGTGACTTTGATGACAAACCACACATAAAACTTTTTTTTTTTGCAGTTGCGGCTGTGACGATGAACCACACTTGATGTATTTATTTTTTTGCAGTTGCAGCTTTAGCGACGAACCACACTTAGTGCATTTTTTTCTACAATTACGGCTTTGGCGAGAACAACACTTAGTGTATATTTATCTAAATTGAAGCTTAGTGATGAATCACACTTTGTACCTCTTCCTCTATAGTTATGGCTTTGGAGAGAGAGATTTTGTCGCAGTTTGTCCTAGTTTTGGAGATGAACTACTTATTACATTATCAACTCATTAAATCAAACTTCAAAATATGCCCCATGTCAAAGATAGAGGCTCACTTATGGCTGCATCGATCCATAAAAACATTTGAAGCAATGATGTTTGATGAGGAGGTGATGCGAACTTGATAAAGACATCCAAGAGGAGTTGACAAACCACTTCTTGATGTTTGATTCTTTTTTTCTACTTAGACCTTTTGTATGGGATAATATGTCCATTTTTCATCCCTTCTTTATGATGTGTAAAAAAACTCTTGCAATTTTGAAGCAATAACATGTATTTACTTTACACTTACATGCAAAACATGTGAGTTTTTTTTCTAATTTTTTCTAGGCCACTTATTTCAACGTTTTCACCTATTGATTTTTTTTGGACCATATATATTTAAATTCATGAGGGCCAAAAGTAACAATTTGAAGTTTTTCTTGACTTGAAGACTTGGCTCGCATTTGAGAAACATTATGATTTGAAAACATAGCTTAAATTTGAAGAGCTTCGAAACTTGAGACTTTGCACGAATTTGATGAGCTTCATGACATGCATTTTAGATTCGTGCGTTGAGAAGCATTTTGACTTGAAGATTTTGCTCGAATTTGATGAGCTTTGAAACTTAAAGATTCAACAGAATTTGATGAACTTTATGACATGCATTTTTGTCTCATACATTGAGGAGCATTTTGATTTGAAGATTTTGCTCAAATTTGACGAGCTTTGAGACTTGAAGATTTTGCTCCAATTTGAGAAATTTCTTGACTTGAAAACTTAGTTCGAATTTGATGTGCTTCATGACATATTTTTTTTGACTTGTGCGTCAATGAGCATTTTGATTTGAAGATTTTGCTCGAATTTGATGAGCTTTGAAATTTGAAGATTTTGCTCAAATTTGGGAAGCCTCGTGACTTGAAAACAGCTTAAACTCAATGAGTTTCACGACATGGAGATTTATCTCGAATTTGATGAGTTTTACACCATGAAGACTTAGCTTGAATTTGATGAGTTATGAATATTTTGATTTGAAGACTTAACTCGAATTTGAGGAGCTTTGGAGCTTGAAAATTTAGCTTGAATTTGATGAGTTTCATGACATGCAGTTTAGGCTCGTGCGTCGATGAGCATTATGATTTGTAATTTAGGCTCGTACATCAAGGAGCATGTCAACTTACATAAACTCTTCACTTTCGGTTTCGGATGAAAACTTGTGCTCATCCTCAATGTCGATTATATTTTCTTTGTAAGTTTCAAAATTGGACAACTCCTGATCTCCATTTAAAGTCATACTCAATTCCATATCATGAGCACGCATTGCTAGTTCTTCAAACGTTTTAGGTTTTATGTCTTGCAATATGTAACGAAGATCCCAATGCATACCTTGGATGCATATTTCGATCCCAGAAGTTTCACTAAGGCGATCTTTGCAGTTAAGGCTCAAGCTCCTCCAGCGATTTATGAAGTCTGACTTGTTCATCATTTTTTCGACGGGTGTTTGCAATCTCTATCATGCTCACAACACACCTTGTGCTATAGAAGCGATTGAGGATTTTTTTCTCCATTTGTTTTCAACTATCAATGGAACAAGACTCAAGGTCCGTGTACCAATCGAAAGCATTGCCCTTAAGGGAGCGGATAAACTGTTTGACGAGGTAATCACCGTATGTTCCAGCATTGTTGCAGGTTTCAATGAAGTGTGCTATGCGTTGTTTTGAATTTTCATTACCGTCGAATTACTGCAACTTAGGAGGTTGATAGCCAGCATGTATTTTTAGGTTATCAATTCTCTGAGAATACGTCTTTGCATATGTGAGAGGAGACTTTGACGTGCACTCAGATTTATCTTTGATTGCCTCTTTTATGAAGTCCTTCAATTTGTCAATAGAAATCAAACCTTCGGCAGACACTTGAAACTCCTTGATAATTGTTTCTTGTTTTGTGGAGGACTCTATTTTCTCCTGAGTTTCATGAAGCATTGCACATAATTGAGTGGATTCTCTTTTCTCCATATTTTCCATCATGTTTATCAACTTGGTAATTTGGACGTCTTGATCTTTGATGTACGTTGATAGGTCTTCAACTGCTTTTGTCAAATTTGCAAGTTGTTCTTCTATTGTGGAAGTTTCGACCACCATCGTGTGCATTATCATTGTAGGTGATGGAGAATAACATTGATTTTCCCAAACATGAGATGCAAATATGTTGTACGGGGTAGATCCTATGCTTAAGATATCATTGTCAGCTGAAGCGAACGACTTTTTGGATGTAGATAGGCTCAATTGAGCAAGAACCCTCTCGACCATTTCAGCGATGTTTTCTTTTGCGGCTTTTGCAGGAGACTTTATACCTTTTGGAGATGAACCAAAGACAATAGCAGATTTGGATGACACTCGGGAGGCTTGTTGTCGTAGCAATTTGGCTTGGTTCCTTGTGACAGGTCTCATGCTTCCCGTAGTAATATCAAGGATGTTTTCCTCAGCAATGTAGAATTTGGATCCATCAGTTTTTGCGAATGCAGATGCAGATGCATATCCAGATTTAGATGCAGATGCAGATACGGATACAGATGCAGATCCAGATTTAGATACAGATGCAGATTTTGAGTTGATCTTCTTGAAAGTCATCTCGGCGTTTTTGAACTTTGATTTTCTTGAAGAGAAGAGATGAGAGGTAAAGATTGTCCCACTAGGCGTGCCAATTTGTAAGTGTCTAAAGTTTCAATCCTGAAATACAGCAAACAGGAAAGGCAAATAGCAAGCAAACAACAGTATTTGTATTTGAATTTATGCGAAGGTTACAATCTTTATAAAATCTTTAAGAAAAGATATGTAATCCCCTGATTCTTCTCTTCAATGATGTTCTTGATTTGATAGAATACTTGCGGCTCAACTTTTGGAGCGAAGACTTCTTTGTACTTGCGGCTCAACACTTGGAGCGACGACTTCTTTGTATGCGGAAGACTTGCAGATCACCACTGAAGAGCAAGGATTCTCTATGTATTTCTATATGTCTTCTTCTTTTCTTTCTTCCTTCTTCTGGTCTTATGAAGACCTCTTCATATAGGCTTGAGCTAGGGTTTTAGGGGTATTTTTGTCCAAGCAATTTTGGACCTTGGGTTTGAAGAACATGAGTTGGGCTTGTCTTGTCAACTTAATAGACTGACCCAAATGTGATTTGAACTTTATTTAAGTCATATATTTTGACTTAATTATTAATCCGACTTTATTAACCAGTAATTTGACTTGGTCAATATATCATGAATTTATGAATTAATCCAAAATTTAATATGGATTTATCAATAAAATTTCACTATCTACACTATCATACAAGTTATAAAAATCGGATTAACCAGGGAAATGATAATACCAAAAAAAATAGAACAACAAGACGAGATAAAAAAAATAGAGATACCAAAATTTTATGCTAGAAAACGGATTATTGGAATAGCTACCATTTTAAACGAATTAACAACCAATTATTTAAATGGAAATTCAGTATGGAGCTATTATGCAAGAGAGCAAACTATGATATATTCAAATTCCAGAGAAGTTAGAGAAGCAGATATGGAAGAAATACGACAATGGATATTAAGCTTATTAAAACCAGAGCAACAACCAACTACAAGAGCAATACGAAAGAATTTTATTTCACCAGAGATAATGACAAAATATTGCAAGACTATTGGACACAGATACCCAGATCATTAATGTTCAAAGTGTTATGGAAAAGATAATGTAATTCCAGCTGTCCAGCTAGAATAAAAAGCCATCAGACAAGATAAAAAGCAAGATTGACAAAAAGATGACAAGATAAATTAAAGTTGTTTGTCTTATTGTAAAAATAAGTTAGTGGAGTTGGAATATGTAAATTAAGTGAAAACAAGTGTAAAGTGATAGGTGTGCATTATTAAAGTTAGTGGACAAGTGTAAAGTGGTAGGTGTACATTATTAAAGTTAGTGGACAAGTGTAAAGTGGTAGGTGTGCATTAAAGTAAAGTAGTGTGCAGACAAATGAAAAGTAAGAATTAGGAGACAGATGTAAAGTAGAAATAGTATAAGACAGATGTAAAGTATAGAAACATCTCTACTTGTATAAATAGAGAGTCATTAAGCACATCTAAGGCAAGACTTTCTCGACGAAAAGCAAGCCTCCTTGTAAAGTAAAATATTTCAATAAAATATCAAGTTTTCAATCTAAGATATGGATCAAAACATAACAGAAATTACACTCATAAAAAAACAGTTAATGGAGCAACCCTCAGATATCATGGATAAGCAAGAAGCAAAGGTATATTGTTCAATAAATATGCAGAACTAATTTCATATATTCCTGAATATCATATGTATGATTGAATAAATTTATGTTAGTTATTATGTATTAAAATTATTTGAATCATGATTTCTAGTTTATTAGCACACTGGAAACAGGGAAAAAACTTCTATACTATATCATCCTAATGTTGAAACCGGTAGGCAAGAAAAGCCGTTTAGGGGAGTAAACAAAGTTGAGGCACTGATAAGAAGGAAGTATCCGCTAAACTACGATGCTAGTAGTGACAAGAGAACATGATAAACAAATAATCTAGTTCATAATGATCTAATATGAATTTAATCAATTATGAATATGATAGGAAATAATAATTGAAAATAAAAACCTGCTTGATAAAGAACATGACTACATACATGCATGATGAAATAATAAAAAACTATGAAACTTTAATCATATATATACTTAAAGGTATAGAGATAATTAAATTAAGAGGAATCATATGGGAAAAAATATTTAATGACGACGAATTAGAAGATATATTAAACCAACAATGGTATGAAATAGATATAGACCTAGAACGAATTAATATTAGCGGTCTAGAATTATAATATTCAGACTAATGATAAATTATGAATACTTTCAATATTGGCAAGAAACTATTGAAAATATAACCTTATTAGGAGACCTAATAAAAGAAAATATATAAATATATCAAAGAACCCAAGATATACCATATATAGAATATGTTCTAGAAAATATAAAAGAGATAATCAGATTAATACCCTTGAGAAAAGAATATTATAATAAAGCTTTCTATACCTAAAGCTTACTCACAAAAATTGGAAGCATGAATTCCGCACCCCCGAAAAATGGTATCAGAGCAATACATGCGATCCTGCAGATCAACAACAATTGGTGGAAAATACAAAAGGAAAACAACGAACAACAGAAGAATATGATTTTGGTGGTGAACAACTAAAGAGCCTTGCAAATAATCAGCAAAGTGGTGAGCATTTCCATCAAATACATGCAACAGAAACTATAACTACTAATGCACAAGTTGGGGAGAATGGATTACAGAAGACAATAACAATGCTACATGGGATAATGCACTAGCAATAGTGGAAATCCCTTTAGTTGTTGAAGAAGCACTTCCTTGGAGTGAAGCTCCTAATGAAGTGCTACATAATATCCTAACTCATAATGTTCAAGAGGATGTGGAGGCTTGTGGTTTGTTGGAAGCAGCAGAAGAGGACAACATCACTGACCAGCATGAAGAACAAATACATAGAGATGCTGATTTGTCCCCAAGAGTTATTAAAAATCTTAAATATGCAAGAAAAGGGAAAAAGCAAGGAAATGGAGAGGTTCCTCAACCTATTATATTGCAACCCAAGAGAGGAGGAGAGTCTCAACCAATGAAGAAATGATGAAAGCATTTCTATGGAATATTAGATCTGTTAAGTCACAACAGGCTTTTCAGAGAATATAGATGTTGAACAAATACCATAAATTTTCTTTCATAGCACTTCTTGAACCTTTTCAACACACTAGGCACATAAACAGATACAGAAGCAGACTACAGATGCCTTAATGTTTCACAACTGTAATGGCAAAATTTGGTTGTTTGTGAACCATGGTTTTACAGCTACTTTGATTAGTGATACTGAGCAACAGTTATCCCTGAATTTGTGCAGCCAGACACTTGGTATTTCTTTCTTGGTGACTATTGTTTATGCAAAGTGTGATAAAAATCTGAGGATGGACCTGTGTGACGATATTCTTGCTATGTCCAATGGAATCAGCAGGCCTTGGATCTTTGGAGGAGATTTTAATGTTGTTTTGAATGGGATCCCAATGGTTGCTGCTGATGTTGAAGATTTCAATAATTGTGTTGAAGCCTGTGATGTTTTGCAAATTCAATATAAGGGTAGCCCATTTACTTGGGATCTTAGGAGGAGATTTTAATGTTGTTTTGAATGGTGTAGAAAATATAGGAGGGATCCCAGTGGTTGCTGCTGATGTTGAAGATTTCAATAATTGTGTTAAAGCCTGTGATGTTTTGCAAATTCAATATAAGGGTAGCCCATTTACTTGGTGGAATGGTAGAGCATGTGATGATTGCATCTTCGTAAGGCTTGACAGAGTTTTTTCGAACTCTGAGTTTCAGGGATTGTATTCTCATTTAGAAGTGGAGCATCTGACTAGAGATGGCTTAGATCATGGCCCCCCTGCTACTTAGCTGTGAGAATAGAAATAGCATGCTCCAAAGGCCTTTCAAATTCTTAAAGTTTTGGACAGAGCATGAAGAATTTAAAGAAGTGGTTAGGAGGGGTTGGGATTCAAGCTTTACAAATAACCCTTTTCTTGACTATAAAAGGAAGATCAAGCAGGTGAAAAAGGCTCTCACTATATGGAGTAGACAGACATATGGGGATATCTTTCAACAACTACTCATCGGGGAAGAGATAGCCAAACTGAAAGAGAAACTATTTGAAGAGTTCCCCTCTCAGGAGAATAGAACAGTCATGTAAAAAGCTAAAGCTGAGTACACCAGATATCTACATTTGGAGAAAAACTACTGGCAACAGAAAGCTGGATATGATTGGTTTGAAAGTGGAGATAGAAACACTAAATTTTTCCACAGCATAGTGAAAGGGCGAAGAAACGGATTGAAGGTGACAAGAATTCTTAATTAGCAGGGTTGTCGGGTAGAGGAAGAAGACCAAATTGTTAATGAACCAACAGACTATTATCATAAACAATTCACTCAAGAGAGGGATGCATCTAATTTTCCTCTATTGCATCACATTCCAGAACTAGTTACAGAGGAAGACAATGCAGTTTTAGGGGTAATACCAAATGAATCAGCAATAAGGAAGGCAGTCTTCAGCTTAAATGGTGACAATGCTTGTGGGCCAGATGGATTATCAGGAAGATTTTTTCACTCTTGCTGGGATATAGTAGGTGTTGATGTGGGTAGAATGGTGGTAGAGTTCTTTGCAGGAAACACCCTCCCAAAGTCTATTACTCATACTAATCTAGTACTCATCCCGAAAAAAGACAATATGCAGTCTTTTTCAGACCTGAGGCCTATTAGCTTGAGTAACTTTGTTAATAAGATTTTATCAAGAATTGTACATGATAGATTGGAGAATATTCTTCCCAAATTGACTTCTCCTAACCAGTCTAATTTTGTCAAATGGAGAAATATCATTGAGAATGTGTTCTTAACACAGGAATTGGTTGCTGATATAGGGAAAAGAGGAAAACCTTCTAATGTAATCTTGAAGCTGGATATGGCTAAGGCCTATGACCGAGTATCTTGGTTTTTTTCTAATGAAGGTTCTTAGAAAGATGGGTTTCTCTAATGGGGTAGTAGATGTGATTTGGAGATTGATATATAATAATTACTACTCTATTCTGTTAAATGGTCAATTCGTTGTTTTTTTTTCATTCTACTAGGGAGGTTAAACAAAGGGATCCCCTTTTCCATGCTTTATTTATCTTATCTGCTGAAGTTCTAACTAGAGCTCTTAATCATCTTTTTGAAGACGATGCCTTTGTGGGTTATGGTATGCCTAAGTGGAGCTCAAACCTTAATCACTTAGCATATGCAGATGACACTATCATTTTTACCTCATCTAATAAGCACTCTATTAGAAAGATTATGATGATCTTGCAGGAGTATGAGCAAGAATCAGGGCAAAAGGTGAATAAGGATAAGAGTTTCTTCTATATGCATCAAAATTCTCATATGGAGGTTGTGCGGCAGATGGAATTGGATACATGAATGGCCAAAGGATCGTTTCCTCTTAAGTACCTAGGATGTCCCATTACACATTCAAAGAAAAAGAAGGAGCACTATGATGATTTGTTGGAAAGAGTAAGGAGTAAACTCCAAGCTTGGAAGGGTAGGCTTTTATCATATGGAGGAAAGGAATTTTTACTAAAAAATGTTCTACAGAGCATCCCAATTTATGTTCTTTCAACTATTGTTCCTCCTAAAAGTGTTTTTAAAGAATTACAAATGGCATTCTAAAGAGACAGGAAGGAGCAAACACTGGTCTGCATGGAATAAGGTTTGTTTGCCAAAGGATGAAGGGGGTTTAGGGTTCAGATCCTTAAAAAATGTTTCTCAAGCAATGTACGCTAAGTTGTGGTGGAGGTTCAGGACACAAACTAATTTGTGGTCTAATTATTTATGGAATAAATACTGCAAGAAACAGATTCCTACATTGGTACGATGGAGAGGTGGATCTCAAGTGTGGAAAGAAATGTTGGAGAACAGGGAAAAAATTGAGTCTTTTTTATGGTGGGAACCATGAAGTGGAACCTCAACAGTTTGGTTTGATAACTAGACCAATTCTGGTCCTATATTTTTTCATTCAACAGACGTACAATCTTGCCACCCTATAAATGATGTTGGTGATTTCTTTAAAGAGGATGGTTGGGATTATGGTGCAATGCAAGCTGTAATCCCAGAACATGTCATTGAACATGTTCGAGATACTATGGGATTTGCTCAATTTGAGAATGTAATGGACAAGCCATGGTGGACTAAAAATATCACTGGCAAATTCACTACTAAGAGTGCTTGGGAAATTTTGAGGCAACAAGCAGATGTAAACGAAGATCTAAAGGCAATATGGAGTAAAAGATTACCCTTCAAATTCTCTTTTCTTTCTTGGAGAATCTGGTTGGGTAAGGTTCTTGTATCAACTCTTTTGCATTTGTGGAATCCTAATATCTCTACGGATTGTGGATGTTGTGCTAATCCCAATAGAGAAACAATAGAACATTTATTTCTCAAAGGAGAGGTGGCAGACAGAGTGTGGACTCACTACTGTACGGCAGCAGGTATTATTGATCAAAGACTTAACTTGAAGCAAAGTGTGAGAATGTGGAGAAATATTGAAGGTAACAGTAAACTACGAGAAGTTTTCAAGGTACTTCCTATCATCCTACTCTGGTTTTTGTGGAAAATAAGAAATACAATCCTACATGGTGGCTCATACCACGAAAGGAAGGTGTACTGGGAAGTCACTGACACTATTTTGAAGTTTGTTAAGGCTAGATTCAATTTAAATATACAGAGGAGAAGATGGATAGATATTATTGATGCTTTGCAGAACAATAGAACTACCTATGTAACCAGAATTGTAAAATGGGTTCCCCCTCCCAATCCTTGGTTTAAAGGTAACACTGATGGTGCCTCAAGAGAGAACCCTGGACCTAGTTCTTTTGTTTTTTGTATTATAAATGGGGAAGGAGACTTGGTAGTTGCAAAAGGCTCAAGAATTAAGGACACTTACCAGTCTTAAAGCAGAAGCTACAGCAATAAGAGAGTGCTTACTCTACTGTAAAGACAATGTTATCCAACATATCATTATAGAATTGGATTCTTGGATTATGGTGCAAATTCTTCAGGAAACTGGGAGGTCCCATGGAGTATGACAATGGAGGTCAACTCCATAAGAGCACTAATGTGTAAAATATCAGTAAGAGTAATACATTCCTTTAGGGAAGGTAATACTATACATTCCTTTAGGGAAGGTAATACTCTCGCTGATTTACTAACCTAGTTTTGGATTTTGCAGGTGATTTTCAATTTACTTACTTTGGTGAAATTCCAACAACAGGAAGAAGGATGCTAAATTTAGATAAAGCAGGAACACCACACATCAGAAGATCCAATCAAGACTCATGATACCAGAATTCAAGAAAGATACAACAATATTTTTGTAACGGAATATGCAAAACAGTAACAGTAGGGTAACTTACTATAGATGTTGGAAGTTCCTGTTTATGGGCATTTACATCCGGTAGTTGGTGATCTCAGTGTTTCTGTTAGTAAATCCTGCAACAAAATTCAAATGGCTATCAAACACTCTCCTTTTGAAATGATTTGATCGATTGGTGGTATTAGCTTGAAAAGCTCACTCCATTGACTTAAAAATTGATAAAAGAGGAATATAGAGTCGAAACCATTGGACTTACTAGAAAATATTACAGATGGTTTGAATCGAGACGTAGAACATTGACCATGTTTACAAAGTTTGCTTCACAGACAACATTGAAAACATAATGCACAGAAGTTAATTTGTGCACTGGGTTTCGTTGTAACATTGGAGTAAGGAGTTACAATAAAGGAAAAGGTGATACCTACTGTTCGGAGTGATTCAATTGGATGCAAACACCTACACCCAGTGAGACCTTGGGGTGTTAGTGGTAGGAGTATCCAAACAATAGATCCACCAATTCTGATATGTAGCTCAAACTATTAAGACTTGGAAACATGTTGGCATCATAAGGTCAGTTTGTATTGTTTCTAAATCGATTCTTTTGATCTGATGGTGGTATTAGCTTCTTAGAAGCTCATCCCATCGATCTAAATAAAAGAGGAAGAACAATTAAACACTTACCTTAGAGATGGAGCTTTGAGCTGATAGTTGAGGATGAGCATCGAAGCGGAGGAGGATTTTTTGACAGTAGAGCAAATCTTTTGAGGAAGATGAATTATGCAGATGTTCTGTCTACTTTCCTAATTATGCAGATGTTGTCTCTTGCCTATATTTTTGTTTTGCTTAATTGTTTTGGGCCAGGTCACTTTTGGGCCTGGTCTATTGTACCTAGAATTGATTTTATTTTAATAAAGGGCTTAATGCCCAGTTTTAAATTTAAAAAAAAAGGGGCAAATTAGTAAACTAGTCAAAAACAATAACATAATTAGTAAAAATATCCGTACTTTATAAATATTAGTAAAAATGTCAAAAATGTCATTATTTTAAAAAACTTTATGTATCCTAATTTTCTTCCTACTTTATCTCCCATTGACAATTACACGTTTTCAATTAATTATCTCTCCTATTTTTTTTAAAAAAACTTCTCTCTCAGTTAATTTATCTTTTCAAATTCTTAATTCTCTCTCTTATTTAAAAAAAAAAAAATCCCTCTCTCATCTTTATCTTTTCAGATTATCCTCCAACATTCAAGTTGCCCATATATCTCTTTCATAAATTTTGGTTGTTTTTTTTCAGAAATTAAATCAACAACAATTCCTTTGATTAAGGTATTAATCTTTATCCTATTTTTAGATTTCTTTTCTGATTTTATTTTTGTTTAAATCTTGAAAGATTGTTGTTTGTAGTTGAAATTTCGGTTAGGGTTCACTCTCCATTGGCTGAATCCAAGAGGCTTACTAGAGGTATCCAACTTAATCAACAAATTGCTAGCTATTTTTCATCCTTTAATCTATTTATTACTTAAGAAATAGCGGATAATGTAGGATCCGCTGCTAAAATGAAGGAAGAGAGATGATCAGAACATTTACAGGACCCAAATTTAAACAAAACTGTATTATGCATATTTCAATGAAGTCTGCCAACATATATGTATACAAAACAAATATTGAACCATTAAAAACAAACGGCCGATCAAAAAATCTTCAAACAATCCATTAACATTTTTCGTAATCAACAACCACAAAAAATTAAACAAATCCACCAAAACTAATTTTTCTTACGTTGTTCATAGTACATACAATTTACAATGAAAACAAATAAAGTTTACAATTATTTACAAATTTTCATATCAAAATTTTATAATCACTTAGAAAAAGATTAAGGATGAAGCAATTAACTAATACCTGGTCCAATTTATATTCAACCAATTTGATCGAACTCCCAGTAAAAAAATCCTTTTCCACAGTTGTTTGTCAATGATTTTGTTGTACTGTTTCGTTAAAATAATTCTCAACAAACAGAAAAGAAAAAAAAAAGATTTCAATCAAAATATATTGGAAATCGATAATGATAGAACTCATCAGCTATGGAGAAGACCGATTAGTATTTAGTTTTGAAATTTTGTAACTGCTGAGACTTTTAAGCAATTGTTCCTTTTTAAAAAATTTCTCTCCCCTAAATTTCTCCTTTTTTGTTATTTAACAATTGTATTCTTTCAATTAAAACAAATAATAAAAACTTAAATAAGATACATAATAAATTAAAATTTTGACATTTTTACTAAAT
>JAJOOH010013575.1:0-14356 GCA_029582605.1 Solanum gracilifrons
CCCCCCCCCCCCCCCCCCCCCCCCCCCCCCCCCCCCCCCCCCCCCCCCCCCCCCCCCCCCCCCCCCCCCCCCCCCCCCCCCCCCCCCCCCCCACATCACTTATGAAACTTATTTTTCCTACTTTCATTAGGGAATTCATTTTACTCATTTTAAGGAAAACCATTTTCACATAGAAATTTATTTCTAAATAAAACTTCTTTTCTAGGAAAAACACCAAAATTGTCGTAGGATATTAAAAAAGGAAAATATAATATAGGAAACAGCGAAAAAACTTTATTAGATATAAAAAGGAAAATGAGGAATATAATATGGTAAAAAACCAAAATTGTCTGTTGGATATAAAAGGAAAAAAGGAAGAAAAGATAATTAAGTTTTTTAAAGCAAAGATAATAAGTACGTTCACACACATTTAATATTCATAACAAACAGTGTAAAAATGGTCAAATCATATCTTTACCCAATTCAAATTTGAGAATATAAAAGGAATGAAACAAAATATAAATATATATATTAGATTCAATGAACACAATCTTAAGAAATATTGAAAATAAAGATAGAATTAATTGCAAATTTCTAAAAATATCCTTCATTTATATTTTGAAAAGTTATATACACTAATCTAATCTAAATCCTATCATCACAATGTGAAATATCGATAAGACTTTTTTTATCTTTCATAAGTATTCAATGTTGAACAAAATTGTAATTACTACAATTTTTTAAAAATTCATTATTTCTATTTATTCACCACTAGACCTTTGGGATGTCTTCCACTATTAAGCAAATACTAAACAAGATCAATATTCATCTTTTCTAAAAAAAAACTTTATAATTCAAACATATTATTCACTATTAATTATGTTATTTCCATACAAATTTTGTTTACATTGATATAAGGTACATGTGGAAAGTACGTATCACGAGACTAATAATTCTAAATATTTGAAAGAGTTCTAAGAAATTATAAATACATAAAGACAAAATTGTTCAATTCTCCAAATAGTAACATAAAATGAGAAAGAATATTCTTAAAAGGTCTTATTACTCGATACGAATCTGCAGATATCAGGTGAGAAACAAACAAAAAAAAAACAGATAGTAATGAGGACATATGTATAACTTACCATTGCCATTGTCATTGGCCCATAAGACAGTGAAGACATACTTAGTCATAGGTATGAGGATTATGGTATATATGATGAGGGACAATACACCTAAAATGTCATCCTTGTGTTTAATTTTTTCAGTAAAAGTACTTGAAAAAACATAGAGAGGGGAAGTCCCTATGTCTCCATAGATAACTCCTACTGATTGAAATGCTAAACTCAGTAATGTCTTCCAGTCACCCTGCATAGTAAAAAAAAATTGGATATAAAAAAAAATGTTGTATTAAAAAACTCATTTCTATTGAAGTGGTAAATGTGGTTAAAAATCACTTTAGGTCATAGATAGAAGAAATCTTGTATATATGTTTTTTTGAATTTCCTCGTTAAAATTTTGATTTCGAACATCATAAACATTTTGACAAACTTACATATTCAAATGAATATATCCCTTCATAGTACAAATGTTGTAAAACAAAATCATTTCTAATGAGGTGATTAAGATGGTTAAAAATCACTTTAGGTTATAGATCGAAGGAATCTTGTATAAGTTTTTTTAAATTCCTTCATTAAAATTTTGATTTCATTACTGACATCAACATCATAAAAGACTTAGTTACGTATATATGATTTAAATCTATACCTTTGACGCATGTCCTGACGGAGTGAAAGAAACTTTTCCAGCCTCCACGTTGAGGGAATCAACACGATGCAACTTTGTCCATGACACCTTACGACCTTTAAGCTTATTTTCACTATCTAAAGTTGCCATTTTTTTAATTTTATCACAAAGGCTGCCTCTTCTTTTTTTGCCTTTGCTCTTTATATATATATAGGCTCTCAAAAACTTACACCCTAAGAAGTTGACTAGCCACAAATCACAATTACTTGGTTACTTCCTAAGTTATATATATATATATATAAAGTTTGGGACATAAATTCCATGATGTGACGCTCTTTAAGGTCTAGAATTTTATTGATTTTTTTCTTCTAATATTTTATATTTTATCTTTCATCATCAATGCTATAATTTCTTTCCTGATAAGTTTTTTTCTTCTTTTCTTAATTTCATTATTAATGTCATTATATCATTTCCTTAAATTATTTGTTAGTTTTCCTTATATTATTCTTTTTACTTTCTTTTATTTAAATACAAGGATCGGAATCTATCTACTCTCTCCGTCCATTTTTAATTGTTATGGTTTTCTTTTTTAGAGTTAAACTATTAAAACTTTGCACTGATATTTTACTATATATTTTAAAATCATATTGATATGCAAAAATATTGTAATTTATAGTACTTTTCGTATAGTTATTGAATATCTAAATTTTTTGTTTAAAATATCGAATTAATTAATCTAATTTAACTTTGAATTAGTCAAATTGACTTGCGAAAAACGCAACATGACAAATAAAAATAAACGGAAGGAGTTAATATATTAAAGCTAGGAATTAAAAAAATGATGTGGCAACTCTCTTTGACGTGTATTATTATTTATTTTTTCTGTTAATTTTTTTTAATAATTTTACCCTCATTTTTCTGTTAAAATTAAATAAATTCATATGAAAAAAAATCTAATTAACTAATGCAAACACAAAAAATGTTTCAAATTGATAATAAAAATAGACGGAAGGAGTTATATATTAAAGCTATGAATTAGAAAAATGATGTGGCAACTCTCTTTAACGTGTATTATTATTTATTTTTTCTGTTAATTTTTTTTTATAATTTTACCCTCATTTTTCTAGTTAAAATTAAATAAATTCATATGAAAAAAAATCTAATTAACTAATGCAAACACAAAAAATGTTTCAAATTGATGTTTAATGCTCAATGTTTTCAGCTTAAGAATCTATCTATATATATATATATATATATATATATAAAGGAGGACCATAGACAAGGTGATGTGGCACCTCTTTATGGCTTCCATTTGCATTTATCTTTTTTCTTCTTTTTTTGGCTTTTTAAAAAAAAATTATTATATTATAAAAATAAATTACTTAAATTTATTACAAAAAAATATTTTATTGATGGAGGAACATTTATAACAAAAACTCTTCATATTCTTTTTTTATTTATTTGTCTCACTTATAATAAAAGGAGAAACATAATTTATCTTTTTTTGACTTTTTTTTAATTCAAATTAATTATTGTATTCTAAAAATATATTACTTAATTTATACAAATAAATATTTTATTAATGTAGGAACATTTACAACAAAAAACTCTCCACATTCTTTTTTCTATTTTTTTTATCTCACTTCAAATAATGAAATGATAATAAATTTTTTTACATTTTAAATATTTTTATCTTTATATTTTAATTTATTCACAAGGAGTTATTACCCATGACTTGCCCCTTTTTAATTTTTACTTTTAATAATATTCATAACTCTCATAATTTTTATGTCCATAACCTCCAAACTTAAATTTGTAAGTTTATGATGTCTTATGGTATTCCTTTATTTTGCCTATAAATTCATATTAATTTCATGAAGATTCACATTCACAATTATCCTTTCTCTTTTCATCATATTGGTTTAGTTTGTAACAAAGAAGGTAAGAAATATTTCATTGCAAATTTTTATTTTTTATTTCCTCTATTTTTGTCTATATCAAATCATATTTGGTTTGTGAATGAAACTAACATGTAACAAAAAAAAAAGTACATGAAGTTAATAAATATACCATTCTCAAGTCCTTATTTTTTCATTTCCTCTATTTTGTCTATATATTTATATTTATTTTCATGAAGATTCACATACAAAGTCATTCTCAAGTATTTCTTTTTATTTTTATGTACTTAGACCTGCTTTCTTAATATTTTTTAATGTTTGTATTATCATTCATCAAGCAAGTATGATTAAAAAAAAATCTCTGTAATTCTTAACAATATTTTGTCTGTATGCAATTGCTCTTTCTAATAGTTAGTTTTCCAGATATAATATAGTTTCATTATAATATTTGTTAGATTTCAAGAAATAATTATTATTTAGTATTGTTAGTACTATTTTTTTTTATGACAAGGAAAACCCGCACTAGACAAGCCTAGTGCGACGAACTCAACCCAGAAGGCTAACCCCTTGATTTAGTTATTCACAAAGGTTGATTCGGTGTGATATGTGGATTTGATGGAACTCAATAATAGTAGTTTAAACTTTATATTTCTACCAAGATATTTATTGAATATATACAAATTATTACTACTTTAGATCTAGAATCCAAAAACGTACGAAAGAAGCTAAAATTCCAAACTCATAATTTTCAAATGACTCCGACTTTGATTGTTCACATCTTCGCGATGAGAAAACCTCAGCCTACTTGAAAGAAAATCCATCAACACAAAGCCATTGGACCACGAACACTTTATCGCAGTTAATATTTAGATTCAAAGAATCAAATTCTACCGCAGTGAGCTTGAATTTCTGAGCTACTTAAAAACAAGTATCACCCAATTGTGCTCCATAGGTCAAGTTGCAAACAAGAGTAGCATTACTCTTTCCAGTAACTGCATTATGGAAAAAAGAAGTAAAGGGCTCAAAAGTCAAACCTGAATTAACAACTACAAAAAAAAACTGAAACTAATTCAGAATTTATGTTTATGAACTCATAATTTCAAAAGTACGATAAATTACACTACTATCTTGGTATGTTAAAAGAATGATCAATATCTAACGGAAGATCATGTTATTGATCAATATTTTAAAATATATTTTTTAAACTAAATTAACATGAATTTTTTTTATAACTATATTGTTTTGTATAGTTTAAACAGACGACATTATTCCTGAGATTCGAAAATGTATTAGTAGTACGCATGATTACAATATATAAAGCGAACTTGTAATTCTATCAAAACTTGTCCAATTAAATTAAAATCAGTTGCCTAACTAAATTAAGGAAAAATTACCCAGATATACTTCACAATATGTATCTCACACTTTTTGCTATCAGATAGCACAAAAATAAGGAGAGAGACGAGTGTGATTGAGGAAGAAGATGAGCAAGATCCGTATGTATTCTGAATACATGCGAATCACACTAGATACAATGTATCTGTATGTATCTAGAGTGATTCAGATGTATTACATGAAAGAGTGGTGAGTGAGATGGGAGAGAGGCGAGGGACGCAAGCGAAATTTGTTGTATATCCAATATATATGCAAATTCATCTGAATATAATGCATTTACAACAAATTACACCTAAAATTGATCCTATATATTCGAGAATCATGTATATATCTGAACATATTTGAAGACATTAAAATCTGATAAAATACGTAATATTAAAAACTAGAGTGTATATAAAATAAAAACACTCTAAAACTTTATAGAAGTTAAAACTAATTATATAAGGAAAAAGTAAATTAAATTTATCCCCAACAACTAAGGTACATGACTTGCCGTAGGGACTCATCAGTTTGCTTTTTCTCCCAACAACATTTTCTTCTGAGATGATCACCGGAACCGGCGAGAACACCGGCGAATAGTCTGACGTCAGCAACGTCGGACTTCAACTTCTCGCCGTGGCCGGAATGTCCGTTCACGACGGCTAAGCTAGCCGCCATCCAAACACGGCTCAAATTCATCATCATGTTTTGTAAGCTTTGTGTTTATTGTTAATATGTTGATCATATATAGTAGAAGAAATACGTGATAAATTGATAGTATAGTTGTTTGATTGACGAGAGGGTATTTATATTGGAAAAGGAAAGACGGTGCGCAAAGATGTATTTAATCAGGACGGAGATGGAATTTTCAAAAAAAAAAATTAAAAAAGGTTCAATATCTATAATTTAACTTTGCCTTTGAGTTATATGTTCGATATTCGTATTGAAGGTTGATTATAATTCAAATTAGAATATACACAATTCTGAAGCGATAATTTTAATAAAAAATTTAAAATAAAAATATCTCAATCATCACGACATATATCAATACGAAGATAGGGATGCTAATGGCATTATTAGACGTATTGTCGCTTGTTTGGCATATTATGACTAAGAAAATACAAAATAGGTTAGCTGAGGGTGGAGATGAAAGTTAATTAGTACTACTACCATACAAATTAAAGTACGCATTCTTTTGTTTTACGATTTATTTGTTTTTTTTTATTATTTTAATAAAAGTTACCCCTAAGAATTAAGATACTGTTTTTGATAATTCGACTAGGGAAAAATTACAGAAATTCCACATTTTAGTTTACTTATTACCATTATCCCCTATAAGTTTTATAAATCACCAAAATCCTTCATTTTCACGTATTAGATTAGTGTATCTCGTGCATCAGATTAATGTATCTCGCGCATCAGATTAGTGTATCTCACGCATTAGATTAGTGTATCATGTATAAAATGTACATCAAATTAGTGTATCATGTATAAAATGTAATGTATCTTATTTAACGATTAATGTATCTCACGCATCAGATTAATGTATCAGCGCTTATATTATTGTATCCGTTTGAGGGATTTATATGATTATAAACTTTTAAGGAATAAATCGTAATTTTACCTTAAAAGTATGTGATTTCTGTAATTTGCCCTAAAATATTTCCTATTTAATCTAAAATATGTTTTGGCACGTGGTTGGGTCAAGGACTGTGTTACATGTAGCAAATATAGGTTGCATGAGTCATCTCAAAATGATCAAATCCATTACAAGGGTACCATCGTTTTTCTCAAAAATAATTGTCTTTATCCAAAGCAACAAGGGATAACGTGCATATCACGTGACTCTCTTCCAAGATTTGTCATATATCAACGAAAACATTACTCAGTTACTCATTGGTATCATTAGAGTGTGTATATATATATACACACTGATGGCATCAAAGAGGAACAAACAATGTTTCAATGAGAAGATTGTACAATTACTGCTTGATATGATCATAGTATATAGATATAATCAGAGTATATATATACTCTGATGGTAATAAAAATGAAGAAGCAATGGTTTAATAAATAGTATAAGAGGACAATCGAGTAAATAGTTTGGTCTTGAATCCAATTAAGATAAATATATTAAGTCGAGTCTAATTTAAATAAATATTTTGTCTAATAACTTTAATTTGGGTAGTTTTTCCTTAAAAAATTGGACAAATAGGCCCAAATAAGTTTGTACTGTTCATTTTCATGAAGCATCAATAAAAGCCCCTATAATTTCAAAAAATAAATAAAAAAGAGCTAAAATAAACTAAATAATAGATTATAATTTAATTATTCAATTCCATTCAATTTATACTATTTTCCTTTTAAAGATATTAATAGTAAATTTTCTTAGTCAAAATATCCACAAACAAGTCTTCATACAATCACAAGTCTTGTTTGAGATTTTTTCTTTCTCTCGTCTTATTCGATTGGTTGTGTTCTCTCTCTTATTGTTTTCCATTCATATATCGCCATCATTTTTGGTAAAATTACCAAAAGTAGTCTCATGACTCCGTCAAAATGCCTGTCACACCTTTAGTAACGTTGCAAAATATGCTTCCTTTAAAAAAAAAAAAAATTGTTCATAGCGGGGTTCAAATTCACCATCTATTGTGTTTTTTTCCTTACTATTGAGTGGTTAATTAATTTTGTTAGAAGGTTCACAAATTAATATACATATATATTTATTTAATTTTCTAATATAAATATAAGGTTTAAGAAAAAATTAATGGATTTATCTGGACCCACGATTTTAATTTAAATATAAGGTCTAAGGAAAAGATAGTGAATTTGTTTGAACTTACGAATCCCACCTAACTTCACTTCTGTTTAGCATCCCTCCTACTTAGTACCTCACGAATTCGTACCAAAATAGTTCTTATGAAAGTCAATTTAACTAATTTTTATATTAATTTTAGAATTTAGATATTTAAAAACTATACGAAAAATATTATAAATTGTAATTTTTACTCATACCAGATGAAAAAATAATCTTAAAATATTAATCAAAATTTATATTATTTGATTCTAAAAAAAGTAAATTGTGACAATTAAAATCGTTACAGCTCATGGAAGGTGTAGCTATACTTTCCCTTCTCATTGTTGTTATTATTTCATATGGATTTTCTTGTGTGCAAACTAGTGAAATTCACTGCATTGAAAGTGAAAAAAATGCTCTTATAAAGTTCAGCCAGGGCTTCAAGAATCCGTCACGGAATATGTTATCTTGGAGGCTTGACGAAAATTGCTGTCAATGGAAAGGCGTGGAATGCGATAACACAACCGGGCATGTGATCACTCTTGATCTGCAAAAGCAATTCTTGCAAGGTGAGTTTAGGATTTCTTTGCTTGGCTTGCCACATTTAAGACACTTAGACATGAGCCAAATTGATTTCCAGGGGGCACATATTCCTGATTTTATTTCCAGTTTTAAAAACTTGGAGTATCTCAATTTGTCTAAAACGAATTTTAGGGGAGAAATTCCTGAGAATCTTGGCAATCTGTGGCGATTGCAGTTTCTTGATCTGAGTGGTTATTATTCACTCCGTGTTGATTCAGCCTCTCGTCTCTATGAAGATTCTTGATTTGAGTGGTGCTAACATGAGAAGCACGGAAAACTGGCTACATGACAGCAATACTACATTTTCCTGAATTGCTTCCAAGTTTTGTGAATTTCACATCCCTTCGGATTCCTAGCTGGTTGTTCAAAACATGCCACAATCTTGTTTATCTTAATCTTTCAAGAAGTCAGCTGAACGGTTTACTTCCAAATGCCTTTGGCAACATGAGTTCACTTAGAGTTCAGTATCCTTTCTTGATCTCTCAAGAAACTCGTTTACGGGTTATTTACCACCAACCCTGCCATCAAATTAAAGCTGAAATACTTGGATATTTCTTATAATCAAATGAAAGGTCGTTTAGCAAGAAGCATCACACAACTTAAGCAATTAGTTGTTGCTCGGAACTCTTTCAATGACTCGATTACAGAACATTTCTTGAATTTCACTGACTTGAGAGTGTTAGACTTGTCATCCAACTCATTTATCTTCAATGTAAGCGCAACTTGGATGCCTCGTTGTCAACTTGACTTTATAAGCCTGCAGTCTTGCGGACTTGGTGCACAATTTCCTCAGTGGATTCAGACACAAAAAGAGTTATCATTTATTGATATCTCTCGTGCTAATATCTCAGGAGAAGTGCCTGATTGGTTCTGGAATTTTTCTGCCAAGGTTTATCACATAGACCTTTCGCAAAACTATTTCCGAGGAGAAGTCCCTGAATTTACAGATAGAGTTCATCTTGCACAATTGGACCTGAGTGATAACAATTTCCATGGTCCTTTGCCTCATTATACATTTGAATAATTTATAACTCATGTCTCTTCATCTTACTTGTAACTTTTAATATTAAATATTATTCATAACTTTTGTATGTTTCATTTTTCATAAATCTTATAAATATTTAATTAATGTTTAAAAAATTATAATAAGCAAATATAATAATAAGGACATAATAAAAAAATCAATTTTGTTTTGACGAAATTAGAGTTTGAATAGAAAATTAGTACTCCTACAAAAGATAGAGAAAATTAAAATATAAAAAATATTTTCAACGTAATACAATATATTGTTATTTCAACATATTATCTCTTATTCCATTTACTTCACCACGGTGAATATTTTGTTCTACTATATACATATACAAAAAAATTTATATTTTATATGTTTAAAAAAATAAAAAAACCTATGATATCACAGATGAAGAAAAATATTATTATTATCTATATATTCGATACTAACCTAAATATTACATATTTCATATTATTATCTTATAAATATTTCATATAGCCGCGTGAAGCGCGGATAGTTTCACTAGTTCATGAAATACAAATAATAATTAATTGAATTGTCTATTTTAATTCAATAATATACATATTATATGAGATTAAAATACTGATAAATAAAGATCAAAATTTTATTTTCTAATATAAATATTATTCACTTTCTATTTTCTTTCCAAAAAAAGATATTGTAAGTATGGATTCTAAAGTACACAATTAATTATTTTGTAATAGTTAATTGACCTTTAATATTATTGATTCATTATAACATTTATGATTAATTGATGTAAGTTAGCATTCATGAGTGATTCGTATATCAATTTTTTTTGAATGTATGTGTTTATAAGTATTCAAAATTGATAATATTATAGTACGTTCTAAAAATATATTCTGCATAACATAAAAAAATAAAAAGTTTAATTATAATAAAAGATTCTTTAAGTATGAAGATTTATTCTTTGATAAATTATATATATATATATATATATTAAAAATAATATGATCATTATTTTAGTTAAATGGGTTTAATGAATCAAATTAGTCTATTATTTAAAAAAAAGACTTAATGACATGACATGCCAACTAGGAGAGAGTGATGTTTTTGAAGTGTCAAATATATTTGGGGGAAAATAGTGATAGTTGAGTGATATTTTAGTCCTAAATGAAACATAAATGATATTTCAAGGCAATTCCCTAAATTTGGGTGACCATTTAGGGAATTGACTCAGTTTTTCTATTGGATATAACTTATATACAATGACATACACACAACAATTGTGTAAAGAATTCTTGAGCTATGAGTATATTTTGACATGTTACATTGTAGTATGTTTATTTTTCAAAAGTTACTAGACATACCTACTACCTCTATAGACTATACTTTCTTTTAATTTTAGATGATATGATAGTGTAAAATTCCGTACAAATACTTTTAACATTATGCACACTTTAAATTCGTCTCATCATCCCACAATCAATTGAGAACCTTCAATATACTATTGTGATATCCATGATCAAAATTTTGGATTGAACTTGAAACAATGAGCTAGATCATAAAATAAAGGGGGTTATATTACATACCAACTCGGCCTCATCAGTGAACTGTAAAATTTCGAGCTCAAGCAGGGGATCATGATGTTGAAGGAACTTCCAGCCTTCAGTTTCTTCAACTTTCCTGAAATTACTCCGCAAAAATTTCATACATTTGAGGTAGAGATGAGGTGCATCACATAGCCTCGCAAGTTGAATCATATCTATTACATTTTCAATTGTCAATTGCTCGGCCAATGCTTTGGTGCATCTGTGTTTTAGGCATGGTACCAAGTACACATGAGAAAGTGCTAGCAGATGAATACCATGTTTCTCCATCTGCTCCTTAGTACACCTAGTTAGCACAATTTGATAACATAACCATTTTAGACATGATCCATATTCTTCTAAAGCTCAAGTTATCAAATGATTGAACAATCGAGAGCAATTTAGTTACGATACTTTATTTTCATAAAAAGAACATCTATTAGCAGGAAAACAGATATTTCCTGCTGACAATCACTGATTTACGAAGTGTTCAATAAAACAAATTTATATACTCCCTCCTTTCCATATTAATTGATAAGAAATCATAAATAAAAAGATAATATTACTTATTCACCTCTGAAAAAAATTCTTGGAAATTTTACAAATAAATGTGCACACTTCCAAAAAGAATTAATTGCAGGGTAATATAAGAAAATATTAATTGATACTTTCTTGATTAAGTAAGGTGATCAACTAATATCAACAACTATTTTTAGTATAATGATCAACTAATATGAAACGGAGGGACTACGATCTATCCGTTTTTTTTAATTGTTTGTAACACACTCCGATAACATCGGAAAACTTGGTCTTGCCGGTGCTGGACAGAATATTGAGGAAAAAAGATATATAATTAAAGAATCTAATGGTGATCAATGAGCCACGTCAAGATAATAAGGAAATGGACGGCCAAATTTAACACGAGTAAACGACTAACATGTCTGTTGTATCGTATTGTGTTTATAGTTTAAAAATAATGTTATAATTGTTACTTAAATAACTTGTATTATATTATTAAATTCATGGTTAGATAACGAATAAAAAAAGAGCAACTTTCACATATAGCAAATATAAAAATCATATTTGTATATTATAGTTATAGTTATAGTTTGCATAATTGCGCTCCATAACAAATTTTATGTTTGCTATGGAGCTTTTGATTTGTATAATTCGTTAGATACATCTAATTTTATACAAATTGTTCAGTTTTGTATAAATTTATTTATACATTATAATTTGTATAATAAAATCTGTATTTGTATAATTATAAGTGTATAAAACGAAAATATATGTATTTGTATTTGTATATACACCTTTCTCTCGCTTTATACAAACACAAACACATTTTATACATTTGTATACCGAATGGGTAATTGTATACCGAAAATGACTAATTGTACACCGAATCAAATGGCAAAAAAATGGAATGTTTGCTGCGAATTACAAATAAAATAAATTATAGCTATAACATTTAATTTGAATTAATAGCTTGTTGTTTCATACAATTTTCCCATAAAAAATCCATTTTATGCTAGGACCAATTTAGTGTAACTGTTTTGTTACCTTATTTTTATTTGTTATTTTGTATTTATTTATTAGCTAATAATCTTATTATTCATTTATCATGCTTTTTTACTTATTAGCTAATAATCTTATTTATTTTATCATTTATCATACATATTTTAGAGTAATTATATAAGTATCCTATCTTTTTTGAAAAATAATGTAACACATCTAAAATAATGTATTCAATAAAAAAATACAACATAATCAATTTAACATAGAACAATACAATACAATATAATATGTACGAATCAAAAAACAACTTTCATTAAGAAACTCACTTGAAGGAATAGAGAAATCGTACGAACACGGAAACAGAGTCGCAGGGGACGCCGAGAATCCGTATCGGTTTCTCATAACTCCGTCGCCGACGACCTAATATGCTCTCCAGAACCGTCGAAGCAACAGCCTAACATTGTTTTTCGGTAGAGATCGATCAGTATTTCCAAATTGCAAAACAAATAAATTTCGAAAACAATTCGATCAATTCACATTTGAAAAATCGGATCTTTTCCACGGACAAACTATTGGTTATATGATGTTTAAGTCTTAACAATAATTTCAAATATAAATTTTCCATTAAAAAAATAGCACTATAAAACTATTAACTATTCAAAAATTATTTGACTAAACAGTAACATCTTCACATAAAATGAACACCCCGAGGGAATAAGCTACGGTATGCATACCAGAACGTTAGAATGTGCCGGAATACGACGGCCGGCGGAGGTGATGATGTCGACGTCGCCTTCAGCCATTTCGTTTTCGCCGTGATGTGCATCGACATCACTAGCAAACATATTAGGTGACATTATTATGACAGATCTTTGGAGTTTAACTGTAATACAGAGAATTGCAAGCGTTATAAAAAATATTACAATACTTTTTTAAAAAAAAAACAAATTCTGACTAAAACAAAATTATTTTTCAGTGTGTAAAAGACTTTTGGTTATTGCATTTTGGCCGCCATCCCTGCATTTATAGGCAACGTGAGCTACTACCAACACAAAAAAGTAGAAGGGCGGCACAGCATGAAACCTCTACCACAAAAATAAATAAATAAATAAAATGTACCTAATAAAATATGATATTCACACTCATTGCAGCCGACCAGATTATCATAATTTTATCATTATGACCTTAATCTTCGCCTAAATATTCCTAATTTTCAAAAAGAAGTGTTATTACGGCCTCCGTCCACTTTAAATTGTGATAGTTTCCTTTTTTAGAGTCAAACTATAAATTTTTTGACTAATTATGATGTATTTTTTTTTATCATATTGATATGCAAAAAATTGCAATTTATAGTACTTTTTGTATAGTTTTTGAATATCTAATTTTTTTTGTTTAAATTATCGAATTAATGTAATCTACTTTAACTTTAAAAATTAGTCAAATTAACTTTTGAAAAACGCAACATGACAGATGAAGTATTTTTTTACTTCCTGTGATCCAATTTATATGTCGTCCTTACTAAAAATAGATGTACTTGATACTTGTCATTTCATAAAACCAATACATAAATAACATTATTCTACCTATTTTACCTTTGAGAGTTAACAACCTTGAAATATGAATTTGACCAACATAGGAAAACTAGATGGTTAATTCATGTTCATTGGTCAATTTAATTAATCAAAATATATTATTTACGTTCATTTATTGAAAACTTGACTTCAAAAGAATACTAAATAAGAGTACAATTGTAAACTTAGTTTCTTAAGAGAAATGAAATCTAAAATGGTAATATATAAATAGAAACAAATAGTGTATTCTTTTTGTGCAACTATAAAATATGAATTTAGTTTAGCGTGTAAATGAACTATTTTCCGTCTCATCT
>JAJOOH010013578.1:0-29299 GCA_029582605.1 Solanum gracilifrons
CGAGTGCACGCGTTAGAACTCGCCTTGTTGTTACTTGCCGGACCAAGGAGGTAATCAACAAGAAAAGAATTATCAACATAGATTTAGTGTGATACTATCTAATAGGCTAGTGTCGATTGGTGCGAAGTAATAACTAAGCCAAATATCGATTATGATGTAAAGGTAAGGGTTAGTAAATTATACACACGTAGTCGGACATGATTGCTATTACTAGGATTATTGAATTATTAGCTTGTGGTGAACACGTATACCCTAGTTAATTTTCTCATCTTGATAACAACAAAGATTGACTTTTGTTTACTGATTACTTACTGAGTTCTTACAATTTGTTTCACAAATCCCCTCTTTTTATTACTTGTTTCCGGAAGTACTTTGACTAAACGAATATAGGTGTAAGTTAAAGTTAAGCCTAAACTAGTTTCCTCGTGGGATCGACCACAACCTACAAGTTGGGTTCTTTACTTGATAACGATCGCTTGTGCTTTTTTAGGGAGGTGTAATTTGAGCGTATCAGTCAAACAAGTCATCTATCCTTGGAAGATGATACATATTCTTAATAATGGTCACTTTATTCGATTGACGATAATCAATACACATCCGAAGAGACCCGTCCTTCTTCTTAACAAACAACACGGGAGGACCCCATGGAGAGAAACTCGGTCGGATGAAACCCTTATCCAACAAATCCTTTAGTTTCTCTTTCAACCCACCTTTTAACTCTGCCGGAGCCATTCTATAGGGAGGGATAGTGATAGGTTTCGTATCCGAGAAAAGGTCAATACCGAAGTCTATTTACCGCTCGGGAGGAATACCGAGTAAATCATTGGGGAGAACTTCCGGAAATTCCTTAAGTATGGGGACCGACTCAAGGGTTAGGGTTTCAAAATCTACATCCCTCACCCTAACAAGACGATAAATACACCCTTTAGAGATCATCTTCTTAGCTTTAAGACAAGAGACAAACCAACCTTTAGGCATATAATTTCCCCCCTTCCATTCTAGGATAGGCTCATTTGGGAATTGGAATCTAACCACCCGAGTCCTACAATCAATAGAGGCATAACATGCATGTAACCAATCCATACCAAGAATCACATCAAAGTCTAACATGTCAAGCTCTACCAAGTCAATAAGAGTAACTCTATGGGATAAGGAAATAGGACATCTTCTATAGACCCTTTTAGACACGACATAATCACAAATCGGAGTAGAGATACAAAAAGGTTCTAATAACACTTACGGAGGAACATCAACCTTCAAAACCACATACAACGTCACAAAAGATAAAGTAGCACCAGGATCAATCAAAGCATATACATTAAATTGAAAAATATTTAACATATCGGTAACTACGTCCGGAGGACTCTCTTGGTCACCTCGGGTTTGGAGAGCATAGAAACGGTTTTGTTTTAAAGCATTTGAATTCAAACCGCTAGGAGGGGCTTGCTTGCCCTCTCTCCCCTTAACCTTGAGCATCGAGCAGTCTCTCACCTTGTGGCCACTCTTGCCACAATAATAGAAACCATCTGTCATGACCCAGGGGTACACCCTAGATGTAACATGGTGTACAAGACCCTAAGAGGCCTCATACAAGCCACTTAGCTTTCATAACATAAGTCATAAGCATATTCAATGCACATAGATCATCATATCATAAGAGGAACACTTCTCAAGTAACCACAACTTGTTTTTTACTCTTTGCATAGGTTATCCACCTTTAGTCATACATGTCAAGGAAAGCAATTCAATTAACAATCAAAGCTATCATAATACAATCAATTTCATATAGAAACATACTTACAATACTTCCTTGAAGTAATCTTGTTTCATCATAATCATGCTACTTTTATTAGGGACTTGTCCTTCTTTAGTCTTTTTTACTAGTCATGGTAGAGTATCCCTCTACTTGTACATGACACATCATTACTCATGAATGGTTACGATTCACCCATTTCAAGGCTATCAAGGAAAAGCACCTTACTATGCTAGACCAAGCTATCATGGAAGACATACTCTCGTACGAGCAAATCCAAGCTAATCAAGGAAGGGTTCTATTGCTCAATCCAAGCTATCATGAAGTGGTGTGACCTCACCAAGTCAAGCTATCATGTAAGAATCCTCTCATGCTAGTTCAAGCTACATTGAAAGGGTACAATTTCTCAATCCAAGGCTATCCATGAGTTCTACTATCTCAAGCTACCATGCATGATCTTGTCTTAACAAGTCAAGGTATTCATGAAGGGATATCACATCACTACTTCAAGCTAAAATATTTCATACATGAATCCTTTGAACACTTACAGGGTACTTCTTGAAGCATGCCTTAGTTCATTATGAAGGCTTATTAGATCACGCGTGAGAAAACCTTTCACCGTACATGTCTACATGTAAATCTTAGATTCATTTAGGTGAGAAAGCCTTTCAACCCTAGAATCTTCATTATGTGAGGAAACCTTTCCCATCATGTTCATTATGTGTTCATGAGAATGTCCTTTCAAGCAGCTCAACATCAATATCATAATCATTAACACGTAACTCTCAAAGTGTTCTTAAATCATTTACATAGATTCTATAACAACATGCATAATCTCATACATTCATAATATAGGTCATGTGGGTAAATCCTTCCACAACAACTCTTCCTTCAATTCAACACCATATAAGCTTCACTCTCAATGCCTTAACATTCATAGTTCAAGTTCATCATATTAGCTTTACTCTCAAAGCCCTATCATTTAACATTCATAACTACAAGCCTAACTCTCAAAGCATTACTTCTCATCATCATCACATATGCCTAGATCTCAAGAAATTCTAATCACATGCTTCATTCTTAAGCAATTCTAATCATGCATCATCATATAGGCTCAATCTCAAGCACTACTAATCATGATTTATCATATATATTTTAATCTAATTAAATTCATGTCTAGATGCTCTACTCTGAAGAAATTCATATTTATTTACTTCAATTTCATGTAATCTATCATGTATTTCATGAATCTTAGAAGATTACATCTAAATCCTCAATTTCCCCTTTCATGGCATAAAACTCAATTTCATCAATTCTAGGTTAGAAACAAGGGTTTGGCATGAATCCATATAGATTCATCCTATAAACATGAAATTATACCATAAACAACTATAATCCAACTCAATTGGATCAACATTAATCATAACCTACAACATTGGAAGAAACACTAACTAGAATTGGGGAATTCTTCTTCAAATTGTGGAATTCTGGGGGACTCCAAGCTTGGAGTAATGGAGATTTGACTTGACCTAGCTTGATCCTCTTCTTCTTCTTAAACTTTCTAGAGAGAGAATTATTTGAGAGGATGAACTTTGGGATTCTTTTGGGGGTTTAGAAATAATGACTTGAATGACTTAGTTTAGGGGTGTAAATTACTTATATAAGTGGTTTTTACTAGGGTAAAATGACACCACTTAAGTCTAATTAAATCTAGAAAGGACCATTAAGTTCTTAACTAACCGCTTCACTGCCCATCCATGAGACCCCACCGACGGGCCGTGGGTGGACCTACGGTCCGTACATATCAGGCGTGGTTTGGGTTCAGAGAATATGAAACTTGGGCCATGGACCTACGGATCCTAACTACGAGCCGTGGACCCATCCACGAGGTGTGGGTCCTGGCTGTGGTCACTGCCTTACACAAATTTTTAGTGTGCTCATCCACGAGGCCCATCTACGAGGTGTGAGTCCAATCACGGGAGGTGGTTGGTCCCTTATGGGTGATTAACGTTTCAAGGACACTTAATCCAGTTCTAAGCGTCAACGATCATTAGTCAGTATAATAACCCAACTAAACGAGTTGCAGTTGAATCCCACAGAGAGTGGTACATGTTTAAGATTTAAGAGTAAAGTACGAATATGCTCAAGTCAATCACAGGAATACACATTATCGAATTAAAACATAATTCAAATTTAGGGGTGACACGAATGTTAAATAACATGAGGTTTGGTTTTGATTTTATTAACTACAACAACATCAAACAACACAAAAATAACAATAATGTGATGGGTTCTTGGGATGTGATTCGATTATAGGCTAATGTAGACATATGGGTAGTTGCAACTGTTAGTTAATAGTTGTATATAAGTGATTAAGCTAGACTATAGAGGAGGTAAATTTTCTCTCGAACAATTTACCCCGAATGAAGTCGATATCTCTCAAACATCGACAAGCATGTAAAATAAGAACAACCTACGCCTTAGTCCATTCACTCTCTAGAGCTGAATGTGTGGAAAAAGGTTTAGGATTCACTCTCTCGAGCTGAACCTATGACACCCAATACCCACAAACCATCAATCAATAATCTTGATTTTAAAACCTCTCTCTCGAGCAAGCCTAAAACACGTAGGTAGAACTGCATTTGCAACTACAATCCTTTAAATTAAACCATAATTAATGATTGAAATCACTTCTAAACATCATTTAAACTAACAATTAGCAATACCCATAAACTAAATCAGCCCATAATTACATAATCACACCCCAAGAATTGGGGTTTTAGCTAGATATTATAAAAAGATAAAAATCGTTGCCAAATTCTGTTTCCATCAACCGAATAAGATTTATTTCGTCTTTACAAAGGTCCAAATTGAAGAATCTCAAAGACCCACTTTCAATTTCTCAAATATGGAAAACTTCCATTCTTCAAAGCTAAAGAAAACTTGTCTCAATACTCAGAGTTTAAACTAAAAAATTAATCAAATTAATGTTCAAAATAAAATTTGATTAAAGATTGGATGCCAAACTAAATGTTCAAAAATGTATTTATAATCGCCAAAAATATGTTGCAAAGGGCCATTCGGCGCAGTAAGTCAGGCTCGGTGATCGGCTCGGCGATATGCCCTTTGGTCAGTTCCATCGCCTTTTTTGCTTTGGCCTTCAACATCCTCAAGTTCTGTAACTTTGGGTGATCCAACACTGCAACGCGGAACCACTCAGCGACACACGAACTGCTTCTTTCTCTCACCAACTTGAATTTCTTCTTCAGGGCTTGGCACACTGGAACTTTAGGCGAGATGGTGGCCATTCGGTGACTCAGCAAAGGGACTTGGCAATCACCAGGCCTTCATTTCTTCGTTCTTTCAGCTCGCTTTGTTCCTTTTTGCAAATTAGTGTCCATGATTTGTTCCTCAATCCAAATACCTGGAAATCAAGGAATTTACATTAGTTATTGGCACAAAATAAGCATTTGAAGACACTAAATATATCCAAACAAAGCACTAAATGAGTCCAAATCTAGGACTCATCAATACCCCCAACTTAAGCTTTTGCTTGTTCTCAAGTAAAAGTCAAGTTCAGCAGCTCAAAACGGATGTCTCAAACAGTGCTACATAAGATTCAATTATGAATGCACACAACAAGACTCAACTTACTCATGCAAGGATCAATTGTGCACTCAATGATTCAAGTTGTGACTCACCATTACCAAAGATTCTCAAGTTCACAATACTTGCTTCAAATTCAAGTTCAAGCTTAACAAAAGCACTCAAATTCCCTCACACAAATAATGTTTCCATATTCACACACAATGGTTCAACAATTTATAGTTTCGGAATCAAAAACAACTCTCACGCTTACAAAGATGAACACATGTATGACTTCACCCATATGTTTGCCCTTATTTTCCAATCAATACTTGTTTTAGCTCACTCAAGATCAAAAAGGTCTTTTCAAGGTTTGTAATGAGGCTGAGTGTAAAGGTATGGTTATTTAGACTCAATGGCTGCTATCCTCATAAAATGTGGTATGAACAACATTTTCTTGCCTTTTCTTCATCATTCTCATTCATGCTCAAAATTCTCCCCATTATTCACTTTCCATGGACTATTGATCACCCCATTTCTTTTACATTTTCACAACTTTATTTCAAAACTTTTTCATTCTCAACCGTTCTAGGTGTCATCACACATGGTTCACGGTAAGCTCATCGCAAAAGGCATTGACATCAATGTCAAACAAGACTCCACACTTTCACTAGTGTGCAACGTTCATCATAAGAGACTCAATTTGATAATCGGCTAGTCACAACGAGATGCAAAATGTTCACATATTTTCTATGCAACTTCATTTGGCCTCATCGTAGCTGCACATTCAGTTTTGTTAGATTGAGAGCACTATTCAAGTCATCGGTATTGATCACAACCGACACTCAAATTTGCATAAGAACAGCCACAATTAAATACACAAGAGGTGGCAATTTTTTTCCGGAAGGGTCCAAAAATCATTTACAATTCAAATAAGGAGCCACTAGCTCAAATATACACAAACACAGTGCCAAAACACAATTTATAGCATAAAACCCAATATACAGTCAAAAGTAATATTCACAAGAGGTAGCTATGGAAATACCTCACCCCACCACAAAACAAAAAGCAATTTGTCCTCAAATGCAAGAAAAATATCCAAAAATCAATGAAAGAAGACAAAGAAGGAGGTAAAGAAGATGCTGTCTAAGCAGTCGCTCCATCTATCGTGGCATCAGTGCCCAGTGTCATAGCAGTCTGATCATGGGCCTTAGTGCCCGTAGTCATATTAGTAATAATACCAGCTCCACTAGGGCCTGCCATGGACGTCTCTATCAGCGATGTCTGAATCACTAACTGTACAATCGTCTCCTCTAGATCTGGAAGGTCTCCATATATGCTCTCCTTCCTCACCTCTATCTGCTCCTTGTGGATCTCTATCTCTGACTTGTCAACTGCCAAATCATCCCTCAGCACATTTTCGGTGGTAACTAGAGGAATCTCAAAACTAGGTTGGGCATCCACATCATCTACTACCTCTAATAATGAAGTGAAGTCAGTAGACTTGAGATAGTCTACATCCTTCCTCAGATCTGCCACTTTGGCTTTCAAAGCCGTAACCTCAAAAGACTCCCACTATCGACTCTCACAAGCCGCGACTCTCGCAGTCAAATCATCAACAGAAGTTCGGAAGGGGGGTCAGTGTAGCAAGGATACATTCTCAATCATCCATGAGACTGCAACCTCTAATCGGGTAGCCCACACATCAGCCAAATGGGCTAGGTGCCCCATCTTCAGGATCAAAGCCTGAGTAATCCTGGCGGGATGGGCTACAGTAAAAGTACCAGAAGCCTGGGAGGAAGAAGTGGGAGCAGATTTACCTGACGACCAGGAGGCGGGAGTTGGAAAGGGTGCCTCTGCAGGTATATAGTCAATGTCCACCTCCGGAGATGTATCTATCAAGTCTGCTCTCCTTCTGTTTGCCTTCTCTATTGTGTACTTGGCCTCTATATGCCGAATGTCTATGGAATATGAAGAAGTGACCTCAATATCTCTCATCGAGTCCTGAGGAACTCCAGCACAACTCTGTAATCAGCACCGGGAAGGGAAGGGAATGGATGTCTGCCTCTGATTGGCCATCATGGCCATCTCCTGCTCTATGATAAGTCCCATGTCAATGCTCTTCTTAGACATAATAGACCCAAGGCAGGCCACATTAGGATGGCGGAGAATAGACTCATTCTGGGAAGGCATAATGGAGCTGCTGATGAATCCAAACCAATATCGTGTAGCTACACTCAAGTCCCTCTTCTCGATCTGTACTCCTGCCTCAATCCACCTAGGGGTGATGTCAGAGATGATGGGAGCTAGCCAGCCTTTGAGCAACCAAGGGTGTCCTAGTGGTAGCTAGGTTGGGGTAGTCAAAGTCTAATCCTCTATCAAGTACCACGTTGATGTGATCACGGCTACAGTCCCCCGTACTGTGATGGACCCCACTCGTTTGAAAGTAATAGCCTTCTTCTTGCCTTTAGGAACCAGGTCACCATATGCCGAGTAAAACTCCCCGACCCATGTAGGGATGTATGGTCCCCGGGGTTTGGTAAACTGCTCAAAACGATGGTGCTGGAGTGTCTCCCTCACCCTAGAGTATTTTCCATCTAGGCCCTCTGTAGAAAGTAGCTTCTCCTCAAGAATAGTCCGCAAATCATCGGCATTTAATCTGTAGAGCAGCCTGGGAGGAGGGACCACTGGTGGCACAGGACCCACAAGAGGTGCCGGAGCTGGCACTGTACCTGCTGGAGAGGAGGCTGCTGGGACTCTAGCTGAGTCAGGATGAAATCTAGCACGAATCTCCGCTCTCTGGGATTGTAATGGTTGGTCATCCTCCAGCTCAGATAACACAACTTGAGAGTTAAAGGCTTCTCCCTCGCTGCTTGAGTTGTGCTCCGGAACCTCTGATACTGGCCTCTCTCCTTTACCCTTTCCTCTCTTAGGAGGCTCTGCCCTTCCCTTCTTAGAAGGATTGGCTCCCCCTTCATTTATGACGATGCCCCGTGCTCTCTTATGGGGTGACATGTCTAGGTTGATTCTAGCCATATCTGCAAAAACATCAAAAAGAGTTAGGAACAGTTCAAGCCAAATTTGTAGAAGAAAAGGGGCAGACAGACTCGCCGAACCAGTCGGTGAGTCGCCAAATCGCTTTGGCTCGCCGAAAGGATTGGCATAAAAAATAACCAAAAAAATGTCATGTCGGCCATTAGAAGGGTCTTTCGGCAAATCGTCGACATCATTCGGCGAGAAAGGACTACCCCACCGATAGTTACAGTGCATTTTAGGGGTTAGGGGCACATAAAAATAATGTCAAGTTGTGTCATGATCTTGGCCATGTTCTGATCCCTCTCTTGGTCTGTCTCCATATGCTCTTTGGTTAGTTTAAACGTGAGAGGGGAGATCTTGTCTTCACGGGTATACCATGTCCTGTTTATGGTAGTCATGCCATTCAAGAGCCAGCCTTTATCACATAAGGTTGCTGCATCAAACCTCCCGGAGAAAGTTGGTCAGCAACACCCTTATTTACCAAGTCAAGACTCCGGTAAAAATACTGCAGCAACACGCTATCAGAAAAGCCATGTGTTGCGCATTGAAGCACCAACTTCTTGAATCGCAACCAAGTTTCATGAATTGGCTGGCCTTTTAGATGCTTGAAGCTCTGAATGCTATCCCAAAGAGTCATCATCTTCGAGGGAGGGAAAAAGCGCACTTGAAATACGGTGACCAACTCCTCCCAAGAAGTGATTGATTCATGTGGCAATTCAGCCAGCCGCTTACATGCCTCTCTTATCAAAGAGAATGGGAACAAACTCAACCGAACTGAATCTTGGGAGATGTTCTTCAACGAGAACGGTCCGCATACATTCACGAAGTTTCTGATATGCTCATGGGGATCCTCATGAGCCAAACCACTGAAAAGCCCCTTTAATTGCAAGAGTTGCAACATAGTACTCATGATGTGGAACACCACATTCCCTTCAGCCGGAGGCAAGTGAATGGCACCAATACCACCCAAAGATGGGGTTCATTAGAATTAGGCTCGTTGACATCGTTGAGATTTCCGATGTCATCTTGATTTCCTACTTGGCTGCCATTGTTGTTGTTCACACTCATACTTCATGTTTCAACACACAAACAAGCAAAACAAACTAAAATTAAGTAAGTATCACTATAACTAACAAGAACAAAATCCAACATCACTAAGAATTCTCAAATAATACCACTCCCCAGCAACGGCGCCATTTTAATTTCACGTATCAGGACACTTCATCCAATACTAAGTGTCAACGATCGTTAAGTAGTAATATAACCCAACTATGTGATTTAGAGTCGAGTCCCAAGGGAGTGGTTTGTAATTGAGAATCAATAGGCAAGTAAGAATATGGTTAATTCAATCATAGCTAAAAACATTTACGAATAAAAACATGGTTCAAGTTAGGGGTGACACAAGTGTCAAATAACAACGGGGTTTTGCTTCAACTATCAGCTACAATAGCAACTAATACGAAAAATGGCAAATATAGAGATGGGTTCTTGGGATGTGATTGGATTATGGGTTAAGGTAGACAATCGGGAAATTACAATTAATAGTGAATACCTGTAAATCAGTGAATAAGCTAGACTTTAGTGGGGATAAACTTTCTCTCGAACAATTTACCCTGAATCAAATTGGTTTCTCTCGAACGCCAATAAGCAGCAATTAAGAATAGCCTTCGCTTTAGTCCATTCACTCTCTCGAGCTGAATGTGTGGAAAATGGTTTAGGGTTCACTCTCTCGAGCTGAACCCATGACAATCCAATACCCACAGACAATCAAATCAGTAATCTTGGTTTTAAAACGTCTCTCTCGAGTAAGCCAAAAACACGAAGGTATAGTTGCATTTGCAACTACAACCCTTTAGATTAATCCACAATTGCCGAATGAAATCACTTTTAAATAACATTTACACTATCAATTAACAATGCCCAGCAGCTAAATCAACCCATAATCACATAATCACATCCCAAGAATTGGGGTTTTAGTTAGACATCATAAAAAGGTAAAAATCGTTACCAAATTGTGTTTCCATCAAATGGGAAATATTGATATTGTCTTTACAAAGGTCTAAGATGAAAAATCTTCAACATCCACTTCCAATTTCATAGAAATGGAAATCTTCAAATCTTCAAAGCTAAGGAAATATTATCTCCAAAAACTCAGTTCTAAGCTCTAAACTCCAAATCTAAATTAAAATTCAATTCATACTAAAACTTCATTAAAAACTGCATACTAAACTAAAAATTTAAAAACGTATTTATAGTCGCCAAAAATGTGCTCGAAGGACCATTCGACGCAATAGGTCGGGATCGCCGATCTACTCGACGATCCGCCCTTTGGTCAATTCCATCGCCCTTTTGCTTTGGCCTTCATCATCTTCAAGTTATGAAACTTTGGGCGATAGGACACAGCATCGTGGAACCGTTTGGTGACTTCCTGACTCTTCTTTTCTATCGCCGACTTGAAGTTCTCCTTCAAGGCTTGGCACTCTGGAACATTAGGCGAGACCATGGCCGTTCGGCAACTCGCCCAATGGGTTAGGCGATCCTTAGGCCTTCTTTTCTTTGTTCTTTCAGCTGCCTTGCTCCTTTTTTATCAATAGTGTCCATGCTTTGTCCTTAATCCAAATACCTGAAATTCAAGTATTTACATCAGTTGGGACAAGATATGCATTTGAGGACACTAAATCTATTAAAATGAAGCCCTAAATGAGTCCAAATCGTTGGCAGCAACCCACATAAATGTTTAAACATAAGGAAATAATATAAAGGAAACATAAGGCGTTTGTCCTCAAAGCTATGAGGACTCACAAATTCGTTAACTCTTCTTGCACCTTAGAAACCTAACTTCCAAAGCAACTCAATCTTCAAAACCCTACATTTGATTCAAATGTAGGCAATATGCATTAGTACAAACTGTACCAAGTATGAAAGCTAGCACAACATCATAAGAGCATCTCAAAATAGTTAGTCAACACAAGACATAAGCATAAGAGATAATAACATATTCATAGCATAATCATCATAGTCATAGCATGGTCTCCAACATAAGCTACATATAAACATAAGTCAACATAAGACATAGTTAATGAGCATATGAGACAAATCATAATCATATAAGCATAATAGACTCTTAGTCATCTTTACCATAATAACACCATTCTCAAGTAATTTAAAAAACAAACATGTGCAAAGCATGGATTGCATCCGATAATACTACCCAAGCCAAGTGCCCTTCTTTGGTCATCTTAATCATAGTCCATAAGCATGGTTAAGTCTTAAGTCTTTCAACCATAAGGGCACCAGACTCCTAAGTAACCTCAAGACTCACTTGTGCAATGCGTGAAAGGCATCCCATACTACCCTTCACACTAAGCATAGCCTTAAAGTAATCTTAGACATACTCACCATCCTTTGGTCTCATTATTAGTTTAACTCTCATAACTAAGGGAATCTCTCACCTTTAGTCAACTATTGCAAGGAAGGCAACTATGGCACAATCCTACCTCAACTCATTCCTGTAGTAACCCTAAGACATACTTATGCAATGCAATCATAGCATCCCATAATACTAATCATGCTAAGTACCACTTTTAGGTCCTCTTATTATTGCTTCTTGGTTTGGAACCTAGTTCCTCTCTTTAACTTTACAACACTATGAGGTAGTCTCTTAAGCACATCAAAGTTCATTGTTAGGTTGAACCCTAAGATATACTCCTTTTAGTATGTCTAAGTTCCTTACTCATATGGAACCTATAATATACTACCATAAGCATGTCTAAGTCCATTCATACTCTTGAACACTATGAGGTACATCAGTAAGTAAGTCTTAGTTCATTTATGCTTTAGAACACTATGAGATACTTCTTTAAGCATGTCTTAGTTCATTGGATATGGATATTTCTACTAGGAACCTTGACTCAACTCATGTGTAGGCTCCCATCTCATGAAGCCTAACTTTGGGAAAACCCATACTCTACTACATTAGAGTTCCCCTTTTAACTTGGATAGTCCTTACATCAACTAGGTGTCGTTCTCCTTTCTACTTGGAGCCCGGACCCTACCTTGTGTGACACTCCATCTCATCTTCAATATCCACTCGAGGCTAAGCATACACCTCAAGATTTACTTGTTATGCCTTGCTTAACACTCATAACTCATGAAAGGATGTCCTTCACAACCAATCCATGCTCAAGTGATTCTATCAGTTCATACTTTCAAGCATTCATAAGGTAGGTTAGGTGACTATAGGCCTTTCACCATAATCCAACCTAGTAAACTTCTATTGTCTTTTAGACTTTACTCTCAAAGCCTTTTCATTAATAGTTGATCACATTAGCTTAACCCTAAATCCCTAGCTATCATGATCACAAACCTTTCTCTCAAGGTTTGTTTCTTAATGTCTTCTTTATACCTAGATTTCAAGGTATTTTGATTACATCTTTCATTACTAGGTGATTCTATTCTTAATTGATTGTAAAGGTTCAATTTTAGATTTACAAGTTAAGATCAATCATATTCAACAAGGTCTAGTTCAATTCATAGTTATATGATCCTAAATTTGATCAATTACTACACATGACATTGATTTATGAAGATTACTCATGAACTTTCAATTTCACCTCTAATGGCATAAACTCACAAAACATGTAACTCATCAAGAAAATTAGGGTTAACCATAGAATTCACATGATTTCATCATAATATCACAATTCAATGAAAAATTAACTATAAATAAGTATTATCCAACCCTTTGTAATCATACCCAACTATACCCACACATTGGAAGTAACCTTAGCTTAGATTGGGGTTCTTCTTCACAAATTGGGGATTGCTAAGGGGGCTATATGGGTGGAAGAACCCATATATGAAAAGCTAAACATACCTTAAACAATGCCTTAGCACAAGCCTTCAACAATGGTTGCTTTGTTCTTGACCTTGGCTTCAAGCTCTAGTTTCTTCTGCAATGGGGATTTTCTGGAGAGAGAAATATTTGAGTGGAGAGGATCTTGGGGTTTTGATTTGGGTCTTGTGTAAAATGACTTAAAATTGGGGGCTGATGACTTAAAATAGTCTAAATAGGTGAATAAAACTCATATAAAATGACCCCATTAAATAATTAAATGTTTTGGAATTTACTAAACTAACCCTCACTAGGCAGCCCTGGTGCCAGGCACCACGCCCCTCTTCACGAGCTATCAAGGGTACCACTGCCCGTGATGGTGCCCGTGGTCCCTTGACCAGTGGCTCCCCTCAACCTACCAAACTACCTCACAAATAAGGCATGACCATGGGCCATGAAGTGGTTCGTGGTTCCTTAGACAATATCTAGACTTTAAAGCTTCAACTCCCACAAGGCTAAGGGGTCTTCATGGACTCCTTAACGGACTGTGGTCAAGATAACTGGTCGTGAACCCTTTGGGCAGTAGCTTGCCAAGGTTGGGCAGCCTTGGCCCCTAGCTTAGGCTTGCCCTTTTGCCTCGACACTTTCCCTTCCCATGCTCAACCAAACTCTAAATGGTATTCTAAGCTACGAGGTCTAACATGTACCTTGACGTTCAACTACTAAAACCCTCATTCCAAGAATGTAAAGTCTCATCTACAACTCTAATTCTCAACATCACACTCTAGAACCCTAGCTTACGGCCCTAGTTTAGTCCTAGTTTAGTCTACTAGTTTTCGGGGTGTTGCAATATCTCTCCCTTGGGAACATTCATCCTCGAATGATGATTCTAAACACTTCTTAATGGAAACGACTCAAGACTAGCAGCCCATCATGCATGCAACATATCTAATGCACATAAACCAGGAGGAAAACTGCAATTCCCACCAAACATACTCAATGCAACAAAAAGGAGTAGAAACTTCATCAAACAACCCATTTATGCATGACATTTTCATAACTAGTCATATTCAAGGAGGAAATTACCATCTCCTAGTCATAACATGCTCAATATACTCTTATGGAGACCATACATAATTTATTCTCAAAGAGCATTTATTTCAAGGAGGAATCTTTCAACTCCAAAAACTAAAGCATGCTCAAACACTCATCTCATGAGGTCTATATGCAACTCTAGTCCATGCACTACAACATGAGGATAACAATGCATATACTTCATTTCTAACAAGGCCTAAGAATTTTCATGAATATGCATCTAAGGACATTATGGCAACACATAAACACATAATAACCTTACTAAATAGGCACATTATCTCCCCCTTGGGAGTAATCCTACACAAATGCTTCTAAACATAATTCATAACATAAGGCAACAATGAAGAATCATACTTATTAAAGACAACTTCAAGCCCATCATAACAAGTCACAAAAGACAAGAAATTCGGAAATTTACCAAAACATGAAACACATACCGGAAGGGACACGAGGAGATCACTCTTGATATTCTCTAGATTGGAGAGCATACAACCTATTCTTCTTTTGAGCACTATCATCCGAACCACTAGAGGCTACTTTTTTATCCTCCATTCCATTAGCTTTAAGAACCGGGTAATCTCTCATCTTGTGCCATGCCTTACCACACCCATATCAACCATCCATGCTGGCTAGGCACTTACCATAATGACTCCTCCCACAATTGGAGCAAGTAGACTTGGGAAATGGAGACCTACTACCCTTCTCTTGGTCAACCCTAGGGGTGTTGGAAGAATCTTGACTGGAATACCTTGGTTTAGTCCCAGGCCTACCTTGTCTATCTGACTTAGCATTAGAAAAGTTCCCATCCTCGGTTCTAGCTCTTTTCACCTCCCTATTCATTTGCTTATGCTTTTGCTCCTCAATTTGTTGAGCATGCACCATGAGAAGAGAAATATTCATACTAGGGATAAACATTGCCGAACGACATTCATTGACCAATTCGGACAGTCCCATCACAAAATTATTCATCTTGGCCCTTGAATCCCCCACTATAGTTGAGCATATTTGGATAGTTGGGTGAATTAAGGGAATACTCTTTCACACTCATACCCCCTTGCTTAAGATTTATGAATTCCTACATTTTTAGCTCCCTCAACTCTAGGGGAAAGAACCTATCAAGGAAATTCCCTTTTGAACTCTTCCCCCTCTATTGGGCCCTCTCCTATCGGTCTATTATCTTTCCATTTCTCATGACAAATTTGTGCTACATCCCTCAATTGGCAAGAGGCTAGATACGCTTTCTCTACCGTAGTTAATCCCATGATAGCAAGCACCTTATACACCTCATCTACAAATCCTTGAGTGTCTTCCTCCACTTTGGAGCCATTGAACTACGGAGGGTTCATCCTTAAAAACTCTCTCATCCTAGAAGAACCCATCCCCCTTATTGGGTTTGCCGGAGCCACCACCTCTCTATTGGCTTGCGCCGTCAAAGCTTGGGCCAATAATTGCATCGAAGCCCTAAACTCCGCAAGAGTGGCATTCCCAATTGGAGGGTCATTTGGAACTTGAGGAGGAGCTTGTGGAGGGACTTGGTTTGGAACTTGAAGAGGAACCTCTTGCTCCTCATCACCTTCCTCAATTCTCCTAGCATTAGCCCTTGTATTAGCCATACCCTGAAAAACCAAAGCCACGGATTAGAAGAAGGGCCTACTAAAGCCAAACTCTATGGCACGACTAAGAGAATGACGAAGTGAGACTTTTCCTAAGCATCCAATAGCCTCCTATTCATAAAATGTGGTTCACTTCATATTTATGAACAAGACTCTACTAGATGTGGTTTGAGACAATTTTAGAACCATTCAAAACCTTTTACTCTGATTACCAAGTTTGTCACGACCCAATGGTACCCCCTAGTCATAATATGGCGTACTTGACCCCGAAGGGATCTCATACAAATCCTTAGCATAATCATAACATAAGATACTAGAAAAATACAGGAAAATTTAAAACTTTTTTTAGAACCAATCAATTGAAAATATTTTCATAAGCAAACGGAAGTCTTTACTAACTCTTTGTCTCAAACCATCTATTACAACTCTTGAATAGAAGACTTGGGACAGAGCCCACATAAATGTCTAAAACATAAGGAAATAACATAAAGGAAACATAAGGGGTTTTTCCTCGAAGCTATGAGGAATCACCAATTCTTCAGCTCTTCTTGCGCCTTAGAAACCTAGCCTCCAAAGCAACTCAATCTTCAAAACCCTACATTTGATTAGAATGTAGGCAATATGCATTAGTAGTAAATGTACCAAGTATGAAACCTAGCACAACATCATAAAAGCATCTCAAAATGGTTAGTCAACATAAGACATAAGCATAAGAGATAACAACATATTCATAGCATAATCATCATAGTCATAGCATGGTCTCCAACATAAGTTACATATAAACATAGTTAATGAGCATATGAGACTAATCATAATCATATAAACATAATTGACTCTTAGTCATCTTTACCATAATAGCACCATTCTTAAGTAACCTCAAATGCAGACATGTGCAAAGCATGGATATCATCTCTAATTCTACCCAAGCCAAATGCCCATCTTTGGTCATCTTAATCATAGTCCATAAGCATGGTTAAGTCTTAATTCTTTTTACCATAAGGGCACCATACTCCTAAGTAACCTCAAGACACACTTGTGCAACGCATGAAAGGCATCCCATGCTACCCTTCACACTAAGCATAACCTTAAAGTTATCTTAGTAATACTAACCCTCCTTTGGTCTCATTATTAGTTTAACTCCCATAACTAAGGGAATCTCTCACCTTTATTCAACTATTGCAAGGAAGGAAACTATGACACAATCCTACCTCAACTCATTTCTCTAGTAACCCTAAGCCATACTTGTGCAATGCAATCATAGCATCCCATAATAATATTTATGCTAAGTACCACTTTAAGGTCCTCTTACTATTGCTTCTTGGTTTGGAACCTAGTTCCTCTCTTTAACTTTAAAACACTATGAGGTACTCTCTGAAGCACATCTAAGTTCATTGTTAGGTTGAACCCTAAGAGATACTCCTTTTAGTATGTCTAAGTCCTTACTCATGGACACTATGAGATAATACCTTAAGCATGTCTAAGTCCATTCATACTCTTGAACATTATGAGGTACTTTATCAAGTAAGTCTTAGTTCATTTATGCTTTAGAACACTTTGAGATGCTTCTTTAAGCATGTCTTAGTTCATTGGATACAGAGAATGCTACTAGGAACCTTGACTCACCTCATTTTAAGGCTCCCATCTAATGAGACCTAACTTTGGGAAAATCGACACTCTACTACGTAAGAGATTCTTCTTTAACTTGAATAGTCCTCACATCAACTAGGTGTGGTTCTCCTTTCTACTTGGAGCCCAGACCCTACCTTGTGTGACACTCCATCTCATCTTCAATTTCCACTTGAGGCCAAGCATACACCTCAAGATTTACTTGTTAATCCTTGCTTAACCCTCATAACTCATAGAAGGATGTCCTTCACAACCAATCCATGTTCAAGTGATTCTATCACTTCATACTTTCAAGCATTCATAAGGTAGGTTCGGTGAGTATAGACTTTTCACCATAATCCAATCTATTAGACTTCTATTCTCTTTTAGACTTTACTCTCAAAGCCTTTTCATCAATAGTTGATCACATTAGCTTCACCCTAAATCCCTAGTTATGATGATCACAAACCTTACTCTTAAGGTTTATTTCTTAATCTCTTCTTTATACCTAGATTTCAAGGTATTTTAATCACATCTTTCATTATTAGGTTATTCTATTCTTAATTGATCATAAAGGTTCAATTCTAGCTTTACAAGTCAAAATCAATCATATTCAACAAGGTCTAGTTCAATTCATAATTATATGATCCTAACTTTGATCAAATACTACACATGAAATTGATTTAGGAAGATTATTCATGAACCTTCACTTTCACCTCTAATGGCATAAACCCACAAAACATGTAACTCATCAAGAAAACTAGGGTTAACCATAGAATTGACATGATTTCATCATAATATCACAATTCAATGCTAAATTAACCATAAATAAGTATTATCCAACCCTTTGGAATCATACCCAACTATACCCACACATTGGAAGTAACCCTAGCTTAGATTGGGGTTCTTCTCCACAAATTGGGGATTAATAAGAGGGCTCTATGGGTGGAAGAAACCATAGATGAAAATCTAAACATACCTTAAACAATGCTCTAGCACAAGCCTTCAACAATGGTGCCTTTGTTCTTGAACTTGGTTTCAAGCTTTGGCTTCTTCTTCAATGGGGGCTTTCTAGAGAGAGAAATATTTGAGTGGAGAGGATCTTGGGGTTTTGATTTGGGTCTTGTGTAAAGTGACTTATAATTGGGGGCTAATGACTTAAAATAGTCTAAATAGGTGAATAAAACTCATATAAAACGACCCTATTAATTAATTAAACGTTTTGGAATTTACTATACTAACCCTCACTAGGAAGCCATCGTGCCAAGCACCACGCCCTACTTCACGAGCCGTCAAGGGCACCACTGCCCGTGGTGGTGCCCGTGGTCCCTTGACCAGTGGCTCCCCTCAACCTACCAAACTCCCTCACAACCAAGACATGACCAGGAGCCTTCCCACGAGCCATGGTCATGACCACGGTACGTAAAGTGGCTCGTGGTCCCTTGGACAGTAGCTAAACTTAAAGACTTCATCTCCCACAAGGCTAAGGAGTCTTAATGGACCCCTTCACGGACCGTGTTCAAGATCACTAGTTGTGAAGGTGGTCGTGAACCCCTTGGGCAGTAGCTTGCCAAGGTTTGGCAGCCTTGGGCCCTTGGCTTAGGCTTGCCCTTTTGCCTTGGCACTTGAACTTCCTATGCTCAACCAAACTCTAAATAGTCTTCTAAGCTACGAGGTCTAACATGTACCTTGACGTTCAACTACTAAACCCCTCATTCCAAGTACGTAAAGTCTCATCTACGACTCTAATTCTCAACTTCACACTCTAGAACCCTAGCTTACGACCCTAGTTTAGTCTACTAGTTTCCAGGGTGTTACAACCGATGTCATCTTGGTGGTCCAATTGGCTACCATTGCTTTCGTTCACACTCATGCTCTCTGTTTCAAAACACTAATAAGCAAACCAAAACTAAATATAAGTAGATTCAACTATGACTAACAAGAACAAAATTCAACTTAACCAAAGAATCTTAATCGACACCACTCCCCGGCAGCGGCGCCATTTTGATTAATGTTTCAAGGACACTTAATCCAATTCTAAGCCTCAATGATCGTTGGTCAGTATAATAACCCAACTAAATGAGTTGGGGTCGTATACCACAGGGAGTGGTACGTGTTTAAGATTCAAGAGTAAAGTACGAATATGCTCAAGTCAATCATAGTAATAGACATTAACAAATAAAAACATAATTCAAATTTGGGGGTGACACGAATGTCAAATAACAGGGGGTTTGGTTTTGATATTATCAACTACAGCAGCAACAAACAACACAAAAATAACAATAATGAGACAGATTCTTGGGGTGTGATTAGATTATAGGCTAATGTAGATATATGGGTAATTGCAACTGTTAGTAAATAGCTGTATATAAGTTATTAAGCTAGACTATAGAGGAGGTAAATTTTCTCTCGAACAATTTACCTCGAATCAAGTCGATTTCTCTCGAACATCGACAAGCTTGCAAAACAAGAACAACCTACGCCTTAGTCCATTCCCTCTCTCGAGCTGAATGTGTGGAAAAGGGTTTAGGATTCACTCTCTCGAGCTGAACCCATGACAACCCAATACCCACAGACCATCAATCAATAATCTTGGTTTTAAAAACCTCTCTCTCGAGCAATCCAAAAGCACGAAGGTAGAACTGCATTTACAACTACAATTCTTTAAATTAAACCACAATTAATTATTGAAATCACTTCTAAACAACATTTAAACTAACAATTAGCAATACCCATAAACTAAATCAGCCCATAATCACATAATCACACCCCAAGAATTGGGGTTTTAGCTAGACATCACAAAAAGATAAAAATTGTTACCAAATTGTGTTTCCATCAACTGGTAAGATTAATTTCGTCTTTACAAAGGTCCAAATTGAAGAATCTCAAAGACCCACTTCCAATTTCTCAAAAATGGAAAACTTCTATTCTTCAAAGCTAAGGAAAACTTGTCTCAATACTCAGAGTTCAAACTCAAAAATTAATCTAATTAATGTTCAGAATAAAATTTGATGAAAGAGATGCCAAACTAAATGTTGAAAAAAATATTGATAGTCGCCAAAAATATGTTGAGAAGGGCCATTCGGCACACTAAGTCAGGCTCGCCGATCAGCTCGGCGATCTGCCCTTTGGTCAGTTCCTCGTCTTTTTGTTTTGGCCTTCAACATCCTCAAGTTCTGTAACTTTGGGCGATCCAACACTGCATCGCGGAACCACTCGGTGACACGCCGATTGCTCCTTTCTCTCACCAACTTGATTGTCTCCTTCAGGTCTTGGCACACTGGAACCTTAAGCTAGAAGGTGGCCATTCAACGACTCGCCAAAGGGACTTGGCGATCACCAGACCTTCATTTCTTCGTTCTTTCAGCTCGCTTGTTTCCTTTTTGCAAATTAGTGTCCATGTTTTGTTCCTCAATCTAAATAACTGGAAATCAAGGATTTTACATTAGTTATTGGCACAAAATAAGCATTTGAGGACACTAAATCTATCCAAATAAAGCCCTAAATGAGTCCAAATCTAGGACTCATCAGTGTGTGACACCTGGAATTCTAAAAAGTTCTAAGCTCCCTCTTTCGGATACGTGTTACAATATCTCCCCCTTGAGATCATTCGTTCTCGAATGATATTCTAGGCATTTCATAAAGGAGACGACTCAAGACTAGCAACCCATCATACATGCAACATATCTAAATGCACACAATCAAGGAGGAATCATCACTCAAAGCTAAACATACTCAATACATTACATGGAAGGTAGGAACTATAGCTAACAACCCAAAATGCATGAAAATCTAACATTACCCACATTCAAGGAGGAACTACCATCTCCAAGCTAAAAGTGAGCTCAACACAATCTTATGGAACCTATATGCAATCTATTCTCATAACATGCATCCAAGGAGGAATCTCTCAACTCCAAGCTATGGCATGTTTCACAACTCAGCTCATGAAGTCTATAGGCAACTCATACCCAATGCACTACAACATGAGGAAAATCAATCATGTAAACTCATTTTTTTTCTTTCAAAAAGTTTTTCATGAACATGTACAACATAAGGGAAATCATGGCAACATCTAAAACACACATGACTTCACACAAAGAACAAACCATGAAGAACCCATCATCTCAAGCTAAAAGAGGAATAGAAGGAAAATATGAGGATATCGGGACATCCTATTTGGACTCGGCCTCCCAAGTAGAACCCTCAACTTAAAACCCTCACTAAAGGATCACTCCATAACACTTTCATGGAAACAACTTCCTTGTTCCTCCATTTATTAACTTGCCGGTCTAAGATCTCATATGGGTTTACTAAACGGGGGGTAAACTTCCCAAACTCATTACACCTTTCAAGGTGAGAATTTCTAGAAACCCAAATCATGAACATTAACAACACTCATCAACCTTGCTATCTAAGCACACCATCTCCCCCTTGGGAGAAAGCCTAGGCGGACTTTCCAAGCACCATCTCTTTCAATTCTAAGGTTAGATCAAGTTATCACTAAGCTTTCACATCCATCACACAAGAGGATTCGAAATCATGGTGAATTACACTACTAACCTTTTAGAGGAGTCTACTCATTTACCCCATGTCTTATCTAGACACCCTACTCACCAATCTTTTCAACATACCCCAAAACTTGTAATGACTAAGTCGGGTTCTACAATCAATACACATAGCAATATTGCAGCCCATTCATACTAAAGACAACAAAAAAGTCTATCATATCAAGTATATAAAGTCACAAAAGACAAGTAACCGGAATCTAATAAATCACAAAACACATACCGATAGTCACATTTGGAGGACATTCTTGTTCACTTTTAGCTTGGTGATCATAAAACCTATTTTGCCTTGGAGCATTCCCATCCGGACCACTAAGAGCAACTTTCTTACCCTCTCTTCCATTAGCCTTCATCCTTGGATAATTTCTCATATTGTGGCCACTCTCACCACAACTAAAGCAACCCTCCATTCCAGCTAAACACCTACCCTCATGTCTTTTTCCACATCTAGCACAAGCAGGCCATAGGGACTCACTACTAATTCCTTGCGGTTTAGGGTTAGACACCCTATCCTCATTATACTTAGGAGCAGTGGAGGAGTCTCGTCCGAAAAACATTTATCGATGCTTAGGACGACCATGTCCATCAGACCTTTCATGAGAGGAAATACCATCATCATTTCTAGACCTCTTTTTCTCCCTCGCTCTCCCTTTTAGTTTCGCCTCTTCAATATGTTGGGCATGAGTCATAAGGCGAGCAACGTCCATGTCACCAATGAGCATGGCGGTATGATACTCTTTCACTACTTGATCGGACACTCCCGACACAAACTTACTCATCCTTGACCTAGAGTTGGCTACCAGGGATGGAGCATAATTAGAAAATTGAGTGAACCTTAATGTATATTCCTTAACACTCATATTACCTTTCCTAAGGTTAATGAACACAAGCACCAAAGCCTCTCATCTCTAGAGGGAAAAACCTATCAAAAAAGGCACTTTTGAACCTCTCCCACTCTATGGGACCCATTCTTATTGGTCTAGCCTCTTTTTATTGATTAAACTAAACCTGTACAACCGCCTTGAGGTTGTAAGCGGCCAATTCCTCTTTCTCAGCCGAAGTAACTCCCATAATGTCTAACACCTTATAGACCTCATCTATAAACTCATGAGGATCTTCCTCAATTTTGGAGCCATAAAATTCCGGAGGGTTCATTCTCATAAAATCCCTCACTCTCGACGCCGTTGTACCCACATTTGGGTTCATGGGGGCTACCACCTCTCTATTGGCTTGAGCCGTCACGGCTTGAGCCATCACTTGAAAAGCCATTATATGCTCTGCACTAGTTATATTCTCATTCGATGGGTAAATCAGAGCTTGAGGAGGAGCTTGGAGAGGGACTTGAGGAGGAACCTCTTGATCAACATTGTCTCCCTCCATCATTCTAGCAGCCCTTCTAGTAGTCATATCCTTAAAACATTCTAGCATGGATTAGGAGAAAGACCTATAGAGTTAAACTACTTGGCACGACTTATCCTAAACATCCAATAACTTCTCATTCATAAATGTGGCACGCTTCACACTTATGAACAAGACTCTACTAGACATGGTTTGAGGCATCATAGAACCATTCTAAACCTTGTTCTCTGATTACTAAGTTTGTCATGACCCAGGGGTACACCCTAGATGTAACATGGAGTACAAGACCCCGACAGGCCTCATACAAGCCACTTAACTTTCATAACATTACATAATAGAAAATGGTGCGGAAGTAAAACATTTTCCAATACAATCAAAGTTTCATAAAATGAAGTGGAGGTCTTTAACATTGTCTCAAACCATCTAATACTTGAATAGTCTTGGGACCCATAAAAAAGTTCTAAACATAAAAGTAAGACATAAAATAGAAAGGTGATTAAATCATCGGTACTATGATGACTCACCAAATCTTCACTCCTTGCTCTACTATGAACCTAGGCACGGGGATGGAAGTCAATATTGTCGGACTCTACATTTGATAAGAATGTAGGCAAGAGTATGCATCGGTACAAAAATGTACTAAATATGATGACTAGCATAAATCATCAACATGTAAGCATAACACATACATTAATCAACATAGGACATAGGTTATGAGCATAAGAGACATCAACATAAGTCATAAGCATATTCAATGCACATAGATCATCATATAATAAGATGAACACTTCTCAAGTAACCTCAACTTGTTTTTACTCTTCGCATAGGTTATCCACGTTTAGTCATACATGTCAAGGAAAACAACTCAATTAACAATCCAACTAAGCTATCATCATACAATCAATCTCATATAGAAACATACTTACAATACTTCCTTGAAGTAATCTTGTTTCAGCATAATCACGCTACTTTGATTAGGGACTTGTCTCTCTTTAGTCTTTCTTACTAGTCATGGTAGAGTATCTCTCTACTTGTTGAAGACACATCATTACTCATGAATGGTTACGATTTACCCATTTAAAGGCTATCAAGGAAAAGCACCATACTATGCTAGACCAAGCTATCATTGAAGGCATATTCTTATGCACGTCCAAGCTAATCAAAGAAGAGTACTATTGTTCAATCCAAACTATCATGAAATGGTGTGGCCTCACCAAGTCAAGCTATCATGCAACCATCCTCTCATGCTAGTTCAAGTTACATTGGAAGGGTAGGATTTCTCAATCCAAGGCTATCCATGAGTTCTACTATCTCAGCTACCATGCATGGTCTTGTCTTACCAAGTCAAGCTATTCACGAAGGGATATCACACCACTTCTTCAAGCTAAGATAGTTCATTCATGAAGCCTTTGAACACTTACGGGGTATTTCTTGAAGCATGCCTTAGTTCATTATGAAGGCTTCTTAGATCATTCGTGAGAAAACCTTTCACCGTCCATGTCTACATGTAAATCTTAGCTTCATTTAGGTGAGAAAGCCTTTCAACCGTAGAATCTTCATTATGTGAGAAAACCTTTCACATCATGTTTATTATGTGTTCATGAGAATGTCCTTTCAAGCAACACAACATCAATATCATAATCATTAATACTACTCTCAAAGTGTTCTTAAAGCATTTACATAGATTCTATAACAACATGCATAATCTCATACATTCATAATATAGGTCATGTGGGTAAATCCTTCTACAACAACTCTACCTACAATTCAACATCATATAAGCTTCACTCTCAAAGCCTTAACATTCAAAATTCATCATATTAGCTTTACTCTCAAAGCCCTAGCATTCAACATTCATAACTACAAGCCTTACTCTCAAAGCATTACCTCTCATCATCATCACATATGCCTAGATCTCAAGACATTCTAATCACATGCTTCATTCTTAAGCAATTCTAATCATGCATCATCATATAGGCTCAATCTCAAGCACTACTAATGTCATGACCCAGGGGTAGACCCTAGATGTAACATGGCATACTTGACCCCGAAGGGATCTCATACAAGCCCTTAGCATATCATAACATAAGAAAATAGAAAAGTGCAGAAATTTTAAATCATGTTCCATACAATCAAAGTCTTTATAAAAGCAAAGCGAAGTCTTATATCTCAAACCATCCAATCTTCAACCCCTCGCACTTCTAGAAACCTATCTTTAAGAATGGAACTCAAACAACCGGACCCTACATTTGATGAGAATGTAGACAAGAGTATACGTTAGTACAAAAGTACTAAATATGACAGCTAACATAACATCATAAGAGCATAACATAAGGGTTAGTCAACATAAGCCCTATGCCATAATCATAAGAGGTACTTCATGAAACATAAACTATAAGCACAAGAGACAATATCATATTCATAAGCATAGTCTCCAACATAGGCATCATATAAGCATTAGTCAACCTTTAGCCCTTCATATCATGAGACAACTACGTCTCAAGTAACCTCAAAGCATACTTGTGCAATGCATGAATAATATACCCCATAATCCCATCCATGCTAAGTATCCCCTTTGGCCATCATAATCATACTTACCATCTTAGGACCTCATCCTTAGCTTACTTCTCATAGACAAGGGAATCTCTCACCTTTTGTAACACCCAAAAAATGAATAGGTGAAACTCGAGCATAACGTTTGGGTCTTAAAATTTTATGCATAATTTGGAGTTGTAAAATAGCCCAAAAATTTGACCAAGTATATTTTCAAGTGAGGGCTCAAGGAAGGTAAATGACCCAAAAATATGACAAAGTATAAATTCAAGTGAGGGTTCAAGGGAGGTAAATGACCCAAAAATTTGAATAAGTATAAGTTCAAGTGAGGGTTAAAGGAAGGTAAATGACCCAAAAATTTGACTAAGTATAACTTCAAGTGAGGGTTAAAGGAAGGTAAATGACCCAAAACTTGACCAAGTATAAGTTCAAGTGAGGGTTCAAGGAAGGTGAAAGGCATCAATGCCCATACAAGCTCCCTTGAACTTTGCCTTTGTTTTTTTTAGGCAAGTCCATGTGGGTAAGGGGCAATTTTGTAATTTTATTTTTTAAGTCCAAATTAAATGGGTATATTTTATATTAGTTTAAAATAAATATATAAGGTATTTTTAGTCATCAAACACCTAATCAACATCATTTTCACAAAAACCCAAATCAAAATCAAAAGTTCATCTTCCTCACAATATTTCTCTCTCTAAAAAGCCAAGAAGAAGAAGAGTAAAATTGAAGCTTGGGCTGCAATAAATCAAGGGGTTTTCATCAAATTGTTTAAGGATTAATCATCAAGGTATGGTATTTTTCATCTTTAGGTAGATTCCACCCATGGAGCCCCTTCAAAACTTGATTCTAAACTTCCACTTTTCCCCAATTTCAAGGTTTTGTTCACAATTCATGGGTTCTCTTTAAAAATGATTTCAATGATTGAATTATGTTGGGTCATGATTGAATTGATGATTTATGGCTGAATTGTGGTGAAATTTCCCCAAGAACCCATGGGTCCCCTCTATTGCTAAATAGTGATCTTAATTGAATTAATTGATTTTAGAAGCATGTAAATGGGGTCTTGTATGAATTAATTCAATCAATGATTTCAATGGTTGAATTATGTTGGGTTATGACTGAATTGATGATTTATGGCTGAATTTTGGTGAAACCCCTAAGAACCCATAGATATCCTCCATTGCTAAATTTTGATCTTAATGTGGGTTAATTGATTTTAGAAGCATGTAAATGGGTCTTGTATGAATTAATTGGAATTTATTGAATTGTGTTATTACCCATATCTATTGTAGAAATTCTAGATGTTGGGTTGAATGTGATTCATGATTCTTGATGGGTAAAATTTGAGAGTTGTACATGAATATGAGAATTATGCATGTTCTTCAAGATTTATGTTTAGAATGAAGATTCTATGACTATGGTGTAATTGTGGTATTGATTGGAAATGTTATTCTCCCCTATACCCTTACACATTATTATGCATGAATTATTATGAAGGTTGATGTATAATCATGATGCTAGGTATATGCTTTGGGATTTCAATGAAAGTAATGTGATCATGACTACAATGCAATTGTGATGTTCTTGAAAGGTTATTCTCAATTATACACTTGTGAATGATGATGATATGTTGTGAAAGGTTTCTTCAATGTAATGATACACCTTGAATTGGTAGGCGTAGGGCATCATATTCTTATGTAATTGAAAGTGATCTTGATTGATATACCTTGAATTGGTAGGCTTAGGGCATCCTCTTCTTGTGTGACTAAAGTATATTGACTTAATAAACATTGAATCGGTAGACCTACTGGTGGCAGCCCATTCATGTATTTAATGATGTCCCTTGAATTGGTAGACCTAATGGTGGTAGCCCTTTCATAAATGATTAATGAAGTATTCTAAGGCTTTGTCTTGAATCGGTAGACCTAATGGTGTTGGCCCTTTCATGATAATTCTATGAGCTACTATGACGATAAACCTTGAATCGGTAGACCTAATGGTGGTAGCCCTTTCATGTGTATAATGATGAACCTTGAATTGGTAGACCTAATGATGGTGGACCTTTCATGAGGATTCAATGAGCTATCCTAATAATGTACCTTGAATCGGTAGACCTAATGGTGATGGCCCTTTCATACGTGTAATGATGTACTTTGGGTCGGTAGACCTAATGGTGGTAGCCCTCTCAAGTATAATAATGTTAATGAGAATGAACTACTCTATGGGAATTTAAAGCTTAGAACCGAGTGGATATGGTGAGGTGGAAACTCTCCCCATGTTAGGCCGGGTTTCAATGAACACCTTTCTTATCCCATAACTATATGCCCACATAGGTTATTAGCTAGGTATCCACCTAAGCTAAAATGTTACTGGTTCTACCTTAGGCAAGTAGACTAACTCTTTTCGGTGTGGGACATGACACCAGATTTCATGTTAAGCTCACATGGTCAATATCTTTTAGGGCTTATTCCCATCATGTGAGTTATGTGCTATGGTTATTCAAGAGGTTCTACGAAGTGTGGGTGGTAGTATGGGATGCCATTCATGCATTTCACGAGTAGGCTTTGAGAGGGCTATGGTGTGTTTCTCTAATGTCATAGTGTCTAATGAAATAAATGTGCTCATAATGGTGCTAATGAGAATGTTGACCTAAAGGTTAAATGTAAGGATAAATGCTTAACTTGGATTGCAATATGAGTTGTTTTCTTTGTCATGACTTATTAAATGTGAATGTTCCTTGTCTATGATTATTGACTAAAGATGAGAATGAAGAATGGTAAGTATGTCTAGGGTGGCCTCAAAGTGGTACTTAGAATGAATGGTATTATGGGATGCCATTCCTACATTGCAAAAGTATAACTTAGGGTTACTTAAGAAGATGGTTCTAATGTGTTATAATGACTTACATGTTGAATATGCTTATGTCTTGTGAGTTTATACTAAAAGTGCATAATGTTCTCAAACTTGGCATATAGCATGGTTTTCAACCAAAATGTCCTTTTTAAGTGTGAATAAGCTATCATACCTTTGATGCAAAGCCTAGAAAGCTTCGTCTTCTTCGTCTTCTTCTTCTTCTTCTTCTTCTTCTCCTTCTCTTTCTCCTTCTCCTTCTCCTTCTCCTTCTCCTTCTCCTGCTTCTCCTGCTTCTTCTTCTTCTTCTTCTTCTTCTTCTTCTTCTTCTTCTTCTTCTTCTTCTCCTTCTCCTTCTCCTTCTCCTGCTTCTCCTGCTTCTTCTTCTTCTTCTTCTCCTTCTTCTCCTTCTTCTTCTTCTTCTTCTTCTTCTTCTTCTTCTCCTACT
>JAJOOH010013579.1:0-12454 GCA_029582605.1 Solanum gracilifrons
GATTTGAAGCAGAGACTTTCCAGGAAATGCCTCAAGGAAGCAGCACTCATTCTTCTTTATTCTAAATAAATCAAAAGCTCCAAAATTCAGAAAATAGCAACCCAATTTACCACCAACTACCAGACTAACTTCCTCGATATGATCCTCGCCCAGCCTGAACTATAAATAAACCAGCTCTGCGTTTCATTGGGGGTTCAGTTGAAGTCAAAAGCAACATGTCCATTCTTTTGATGATCTCTCCAACTATCAGAAAGGAAATTGATACAAAGGGCATAAAAATGGATTTAGAGCAGGAAATTAAGGAGATAGCAAGGCTGAGAACACGTCCATCACTTTAACACCAACGGAGAAGCAAATAATGCAGTAAATGCTGATCAAAGAACAAGACAAGCAGAGAAGAAGCCTCAATCCTTATCCACAACGACTCGATGCTTCCACTAAATAACCGAGAGAGAATCCAAAACTCAAAGCCAGATCCACGGGATAAACTGTAAGGAGAAAATTCACACGGTGATAATATACTCCAGTTAAATGCAAGGGAAGTTAAAATACATGAAGTCAAAAATTAACTATACAGTAATAACAACGCATCCAGAAGATATACGATATAAAAACTTAAGGAGCTAATAAAATCGAAAATTCATGTTTCATCATTTACATCCCAATCTTTACACCAAGACAAAAGATTCAGAAAGTAGCTTCTTGGAGGTACTTTACTTTGAACTAAGTAAAACACAAGAATTGACTCACCACAACAGATATTAAGGAAGAAATCACAATTTACCACTAAAAAAAGGTTAAAATTTTACTCAATTTAATCAAAAGAAAATATTTTTTTCTTTAAAAATATTCAAATATTAAAATTTTGACATTGCAGTTTGAATTGGTAGTTTCTCGATGCTAATCTATCACTTTGGAGACAAAAGAGAACACATTAATTTCTTGAAATTCTTATCCTACTGAGACCAAGTAAAAAAACATGATATCATTTCTAAAGTTCTATCTTTCTCTCATTTTGCACCAAATCAGTGCAGCTAAATTTATATTTATTATTTTTTTCTAAAATTTAATCAGATTAACTAGTAAATTTAAGCTTTTAAAGATACTGACAGCTTATTTAAGGTAAAAATTGAATAATTGCACACAATTCAGTATCTGTAGATACTTTACTTGAATTTCATGTGAAATATTGAGCTAATGCCTTAAAAGTGTATTTCAATACAGATTTCTACTCATTTTCAACATTTACAAACCTTTTTTTTTCAAGTCAACTAACTAGTAAATTTAAGTTTTTAAAGATATTGACAGCTGATTTAAATGTAAAAACTGAATAATTGCACACAATTCAGTATCTGTAGATACTTTACTTGAATTTCATGTGAAATATTGAGCATTAGCCTTAAAAGTGTATCTCAATACTGATTTCTACTCGTTTTCAACATTTACAAACTTTCTTTTTCAAGCCAACTAACAGGTCCAAACACAAATTTTTCCCCAATCTAAACTTCAAATGCTAATATTTTTTCAACTTTAACAAAATTGTTGTGCAAATATCTACTTCGATTCAACCAAAACAATAGTATACAACTGTTGCAGACAAATCAAAGCTTCTACACTACCATAAGGATAAGCAAAACAGTAATTACAAAAGAGAGAAGAACATTTACATAAGGTAGGTGAAAATTTCACTTACTAAGCTAATTGTTTGACGAACAGAGAGAAGCTTCAAAGGAAAGAACTTTTGTAAACTTCGAATTGTTTAGCGTCCATAATTAGTAACTCGAATTGAATTCTTTCTTCTACTTCCACAACGCAATTTATGAAAGTAAATCAATGAAATGAGTACTGCGAAGAGCTTTCAAGAGACGAAGAACGACGACGACGAAGAACTCATTTTCCGGCAGTAATCTCAGTGTTGTTTTGCACCGGCGGCAACGAGGAGAGAGAGAGAGAGAGCCGAAGATGATGGCTTTGCGGAAAGCGTGAAGTGACTTTTTTGAGAATTCAGAGCATTGTGTGTATAAATAAAGCGCCAAGAGACGGAGATCGGATTTTATAATGCTTTTGTAAATCTTATTTTTAATTATATAAAAAAAAATTATGTATGTAGTCTTATTTTTATCTCGTAAAGATAGAAATATTACCCGTTACACCTAAACATAAATAAACAATATCAATGAAGTATCAATGAAAATATAATAGTAATGAAAATGACATGTTAAAAACAAAAGAAAAAGTAAACAATAATATAATAATGAAGCAAAAAAAGAAAAAACAAGACATTAATAAAATTGAAAAAAAACAATAGGAGTAATAATAATAACAATAATGTAATAATAGCATTAGCCACAAGCCCACAAGTATTAAAAAACATACTTACAAAAATAATAAAACATAGTTTAAAATGATTTTTTTCTATTTAAATAAATTGTGAATTGGCATGGTGATTGTAATAGTAAAATACTTTCTCCATTCTGATTTATGTAAGTTATTTTTTAAAATTCAAATGAATTTCATTATTATATTAATATGAGAAGAATCTGTAACTTCTTGTATTATAATTTTAAAAATATTAAATTTATTTAATAAATTTTGATTAATTTTTTGTGGTAAACTACTAGCTTAGCACAAATTAAAATGGAATAGAATATTAATTAATACTCCATTGCTTTGTGTGATAGACATGTAATAGTGAACAAAATTTTAATAAAGGAAAAATACATTAGAAATTAATGATTTTAACATACAATTATAGTATTTTGTTGATATATAAAAGTATGTGGTGAGTGGGTAATGGATTAAAGATAATGTGTTGTTTTGGCTTTTTCGTATTCAATTGCCCCACACTTGGCTTCAATGATTCCTCAACAAGCAGTGGGATTCCGGTCCCACATTTTTACCCCACCCATCCTTTTTTTTCTAATCGAAGTTCGATATTCGTATTAAAATCTGAGCATATTCAATAGCACATAGCAAGGTTTATTTTGAGATAATGATTTCAAATTCTAAATTTTTGATTAAGAATGAAGGATTCTAATCATCTCATCACAATTCAAATTGGTATCCACCGTTTACGCAAGTGGTGATGTGGGATTTTTCTTCCCTTTTTCTTTTATTCTTTTTGTAGTTTTACGGTATGTAAATTGTAACATGCGCATTGTAGGTTGTACATTGTTTTGTCATCTTGTCTGATATTTTTCAGATTTAAATTAATTGGAATTTTAATCTGAATTTTATGAAATTAAATTACCTTTAAAAAGCAAATCGTACATTAGCCAAAAGTTTTCTAATTGAGATCATTAATAATGGAAAGTTTTCAACCATTTCACATGGTCGGCTCAAAGGAGGTCACTAAAATAATTGCTTTAGATTCAACGCCTTATTTTTTTGTTATTATTAATTTTTATTTTTAAATATATTAAAATTATTAATTTTAAGTAAATATAAAATATTAGATATGTGAAAATAATAATTTTAAGTAAATATGATTTTCTTAGGGCTCATTTGGCCATATTTGATGAAATTATGATTTGAAATAATGATATGATATCCGATGAGATGAGTTAAAGTTTTGTATGGACGTGTAATTTAAGTTTTCAAGTTGTGTTTTTTTGCTCATAAATATAACAACTCTATTAAGTTGTGAAACTATCAAGTTATCTTAATTCTTTATATAATCTTACTAAATAAGTAAAAGTTAATAACAAAAGTACAATACACTATCATAAAGTTATTCCAAAAAAAAGTATACAAGATTTTATTGATCGAACATTAGTTTGATAAGAAAGTAAAATTGAACATAAGATATTGTGTACTATATTTATTGAGCCGTATATTTATTGAGTTGTTTGTTGATCAATATTTTTATGCTCATATTTTGTGCATATATTTCATCACTTTTTGAGTAGTCACACAAAAAAGTATTTATAAAATGGGGAGTTTTTTTTATTACAAAATATAAATATGTGGGTTAATTTTTGCATTTGAAAAACGTGAAATCATGATATAAGATTCTCAAAATTAAGTTTTTTTTTTTGAGAATTTGAAATTTGAAATCATGAGATGAAAATCGCATGTCCTAACATTAAATTCATCTCATAATTTCAAGTAGTGAGATAAAATCGCATATTCAAATACCTAATTAGAATTTATGTCCAGGTCATCGATTCCATTGAATCGTTTCGGCTATTTCACAATACTCATCGATGGCAAGAAAGAAGTGTTTATTTCCAAGTTAAATAAAAGCACTTAACAACGAAGATGAATTTACAATTAAAATTTGAATAATGCACATTTATTTATTAGTATAATCTAAGAACTTTAAAATTTGACAATTAATTATAAATTAAGCATATAACAATGTTTACATCAAACTCAAAATAGGAGTTGAACTTGTACTACTACTATAGGTACAACCTGTACAATATTTATTAATCTAGTCAACTTAATTACCAACTAGATATTAATAAATATTTCCGTCGATACCATTATGCAATGCACATTTGTTTATCCTTCAAAATAAATATAATTTGTTGATTATGAAAGACAAATTAATTAATGTGTAAGTTTCCTTTAACGTTGAATAACGTAACACGTATAAATAATATAATACTTGTATTTAATTTGGAATAATGAGTTGATGTCAACTTAATAGATTTATTATTATTTCGTTGACTAATTAGAAAATTAACAACTAGATTCTCACTTAACCTTTTGAGGTGGTTTGGTTCGAAAACAAGTTATGTTGAGATTAGTTATTCTGATATTATTATTTTTATTTAGTATTTGATTTGTTGTACTGAAAATATCATGTATTATATAATTTCGAAGAAAAAGTCATTTGATTACAAAAATACTCTCCTTATTATTTAGTGGTAATTAAGATACTTTATTTGTATACTTAAGTTTTTTTTACCCAAAAGCATATAGATATAGTAGCACAAGGTCTCAAGTTCGGTTGGGAATATGGTTTGCCTTTTTGTCATACCTGATTTAAAATAGATTAATCGGGCTAGTAAATTTTAAATACTGAATAATTAAAAAATTGCGACATTAGGATATATCTCATGTTCAATTAGTTATCTTTATAGATGAGGGGAAAACAAATTAGAGGTGTAATTTTTTAGCAAACGTTAGTTAATTGTGTTTGCAGTGCAATTTTTGAGCAAACATTAGTTAATTGTGTTTTCTAGTGGTTTGTAAAACTTGTCCAAAACCTAAGTAGTTATAGTTGAGCTTTTTGATTTGTCATTATACCTCGAGAAATAAAAAGAATTACCATCCACATAACTTGCATGTTTGGTTTTTAAATAATATTGTTTTTAAGAAAATTATTGTATACATAAGAGCTTTGTTTATTGAGTTATTGAACAAATTGCTCAATTGATCTGACCTTAGCATTAAATTTTTTGTTAAATACTAAAATAGATGATGACTTGAATGATTCTTAGTGTTGGAATTTCTAGGGAAATCATTTCTTGAAAGCTATAACAAAACAACAACAACTACAACAAGGACCATTGAAAGCTAACGATTAATTAACAAAAAAAAAAAAAAAAAGCTACTACAAATATAGGTCGTAGAGGTGGAATAGTTGTGATCCCTTCATCCTTAATCAAATGTCTCATGTTTGAATTTATGACTCCTTAGAACAGTGGTGGATCTACATTCAAGCACCCATTACATTTTAGTGCCAACACTATTATTTATATAGGAAATCTAGTAATTCATACAAATATGTATATTGAGTTTTTAATAGCAGCTTCAAATTAGAAAGGGAAAAAGGATAAATATAGCCTTGAACTATCGTAAATGGTATGCAGATACCCTCCGTCATATTTTTGGAACATTGGTGTCCTTGCCGTCCAAAAACTAGAGTATATATACCCTTTATACTAACGGACATACACGTGTCATAATTTTATCCACCGACCCGACATTTATTAAATATCGGATCGACGGATAAAATTGTGTCACGTGTCCCTATTTAGTCTTCCGTTAGAGTGAAGGGCATATATGCTCTAGTTTTTGAACAGCAGGGCACCAATGTCCCTAAAGTATGACGGAAGGTATCTGCATACCATTTACGATAGTTCGGGGATATATTTGTTTTTTTTCCCAATTAGAAATAATTAAGCACCCATAACTAAAAAATTATGGATCCGCCTCTACCTGAGAACAGAAAACATCATATTAAAAGTGTCGCCCCTAAAAATGAACTCTACAATGCACAATTTTAAATTTAATCATGTCCAATACAGATATAGAACAACAAAAATTATTGTCAAATGGTATACTATTGATTTTTAAAGGGAGACAACTCCATTTTTCATTAAACATATGTGTGAAAGTGACATTATCTCTACAAGTTCAATGTATTTCACTCGGTCCAAATTACTATTCAATTTTTATTTTTTCTTTCTCTTTCCTTGGATCCCCTTTCTCCAAAAGGCAAATAGTTTAACGTACAACCAAAGGCCAATAATTAAGTTGTAGCGTCATTAATTAGATTTTAATTTAATTTATTAATTATTAGTCATATCTTTTGCCCCCTTTTCTTAATTAATTAATATTTCGCGTGACTAACTCTTAAAATAATTAAGTTTAAGTTGTATTTACCGACCAATTAAACATTTTTTAATAAAATGATTCTTACTAAAAATGAATCAATGGCTTGAAAAAAGTTGATAGGTAATATATATTAAAGTTGATTAATAAGACTATATTAAACTTGACAAAAAAATTAAGAAAAAGAAAGTTGTCCCGATTAATCGAATATACACTTTAATTAATTAGGCGACCTATATTATTGATATCTTTTTCAATAAAATTTACGCTATTATTACAAGAAGAAAATTAAAAAAAAATTAACGGTTAAAAGAATAGGTAAAGAGGGAGGTATCAAGAAAGGGACAGAGAAAAAGTTATTGATAAATTCATATGATATTTGTTTCGATAAAATTCAATAAGACCGACAAAATGGATTGACAATGAGAGGAAGCTAATTTATCCAACCTAAGGGTGTTTTCGGTAGGACGAAATGCGTTTTCTTGAAAAATATTTTCTAAGAAAATATGTTTTTTTTTATTCGATAAGTAAGTAAAAGAATATATTTTAAAATTATTTGTATGAAATTTAGATAAATATTATGAAAGGTGGAATAGTGAAGCAGGTGTATGTGATAGTGAGGATGAGGGCAATGAAGAGTATGAGTGAAAATGAGATACGTTGGAGAGCGGAGAGGATATAACGTTATTAGTGCAACTAAGTTTTCTTACTTTAAAAATTATTCTGACCTAGAAATATTCAAAATAAGTCAATTCAAACAAACTCTTTATAATAAAAAGGAAAAAAAGACTCGAATATATTATTGAACTAATAAAAATGGTACAGAGATTGTTCCATCAATTTTATTAAACGACGAAATATGTATACTACTTTAAGCAATAAAACTATTTTCAACATTACTAATACATTTTATTAAATATTATTTTTATACACCTTATGAAACGACGAAATATGTATACATTGTTCGATCAATCTCTTAGATGAATTGTTGTCCCCCCAAGCCTTTTTTCCTTTATTTTTGGGTGATGAAATCGTTCATAAATGTTTTGACTTTTAAAAGGCAATTATCATTATACACATTTCATGTTTTTTTTTTCTTTTTCTTTTCTAGAGATCCATATATTAACCTTAAAAAAATTCAAAATTCAAAGGCTATATTAGATACTCCCTCCGTCCCATTTTATATGTCACATTTTTACATTGTACTTGCATTAAGAAATGATGTAACTTTACCCTTCTATCCTAATTTAATTTTTTTGGAACTCAAGTTTTCAATCAATGAATATGAATTAATTTATTCTAATTAATTAATTTAACCATTGAACATGAATCATTTACTTAGCTTTTCTAAGTTGGTCAAATATATATTTTCAAGGCTAATAACTCACAAGGATAAAAAATGAACAATATGGTAATTTATGCATTGATTTTATGAAATGACAAATATTATGAACCAACTATTTATAATAAGGAATGACATATAAAATGGGACGGAGGGAGTAATTTTTACTACAATGGTTACAATGGATATTCAATGCTCAAATTAAACTTCTAATAATGGGATTAATTTTATATTCTATAATTATTTATTAAAATAATAATAAAAAATTATATAATTAATTAACAAATATAATTTGTCGTGTGAAATATGTAACTTGCCCACTTCTAATTACTATACGTCCATGAGCAATCATTAAGGGTCAATGGGAAAACACAAAGGAGAAAGAAAAAAAAACAGCAACCACAATAAAAAGTGCAATCATATTTTTTTAATAAAAAAATAATCTTATAAGTAATAATATCAGTGAGAATACTTTCTTCCAAAGATAAATCAACCAATAGAAAAATATTCTTAAATTATCACAAACAATTATATCTTAAAGTAATAAGTATCTTTTAATTTTGGATTAAGGGTCTGAAAAATATCCAACTTTGGCTGAATTTGTTGTTACGATACCAAACTTTCATGAGGACCTATTACCCCTAGACTATTTAATACTGTATTTTAAACATATATACGTGCCCACATGGACATAAAAAAATATTGCATAATTATAAATAGTAATGTGTCCACGTGGGCACATATATACTTTTAAAATACACTATTAAATAGTCCAGGGGGTAAAAATTACAGTATTAAATAGTCTAGGGGGTAATAGGTCCTCGTGAAAGTTTGGCATCGTAACAGCAAATTCGGCCAAATTGGGATATTTTTCAAACCCTTTTCCCTTTAATTTTTTACTAAATATTTTATGTACTAAAATTATATTTATTTCTTTTAACTCATATATCTATTATTTTCATGTCCTTGATAAATTTGAAGAAGAAAAAAGAGTTTTGTTACTCAAACAAATGGTACAATAAAGCATAATTTCTTATAATAAAAAATATTGCAACACAAAATTCGTAAGAAAAATTGTTTTACTACTTATGAACAAGAAGAAATTAAACGAGTTAGATTATTATCTTATTGAACCGATAAAGATGACACAATTAAAAAGGAGTTGAGTAAATAAAAAAAAATTCTTAATTGAATCTTTTTAATCGGGTATACTATAGTGAAAATATGAGTTTATATATTATTTTTGTAAAAGTGAGGGCTGCTTTAATATGACATGACATGTCAATTAAAAAATGAGACTTTTATAAAAAAAATAAGTTAAATAATTTTACGATCCAAAACAAATGAAAGTAATTTTTTTAATAGTCAATTTCCATAACTTAGATGATTATTTAAGAAATTAACCCTCAAAATCCATCAAACACCAAAACGAATACCATATATCGAATTAAAAACAAAACAAAAAAAAGGTTATATTATCAATTTAATAAAAGCAACTATTATACTTTCTTCAATTAATAGGTGGGTAGGCCAATGTATGATTCGAAATTATGACTTTAGATATAAATTTTATTTCTCTTTTCTTCGAAATTATGACTTTAGATATCAATTTTATTTCTCTTTTCTTCCTTGGTTTCCCCCCCCATAAATTCTTTGATGATTTGAGTGCCATCAAGTTGAAAGCCACTTAGAAACTTTATTTACAATAAATAAATAAAAAAAAAAATTTAGCAATGGAACTTTAAATTTCTTGTCACCACGTATTAAAATCAAATCAAAATCAAAGCATATCCCTAAAAAGTCATGTCAAACATAGCAGCAAATGATCAATATTATCTAGAAGACAATGATTTATCAGAATTGATGAATCTTTTATATAATGAATTACATTATAATTTTTTGGTCATCTCGATACATATAAATTCCGAATTATTTATTTTTTGATTTCTGAAACATATTTGATTATTTTGAAAATCGTATCACCCATCCCTCTAAGTCATATATTATATTTTAAATTTACGAGAAGAATCATTTAAGAGAAAGAAATTGTAATACTCAAAATGATTAGACGAATCGTTACATTTAAATAAGGCTTTATGATTACTACTATTTTCACTTTGAGACAAATTTCCGTTTTTATCCGATAAAAAAGTTTACCTCTTCGAGACTGGATGAGTTAGAAAACAAAAGTCACCTCAATTTGCATTTGGTGGGTGAGTAGAATACACAATCAAATGAATAAACAATTTAAATAATCAAATAATTTTTTTATGGAATAGTTTTGATTTATTAAGTAGTTTATTAATAACAATATAATTATAACTATATTAACTAGGATTATACAAAACTTTTAATGTAGGGATTTTAGAACTTCATATATCTTATGATCAGTAATATAGACTGGTGATTTGTGTGTTGTTGAAGTCCACTAAGAAGGAAGATTAGTTTTAGTTTATTTAATTTCAGTAAATGGAAAATTGAAAAAGGAAATCAAGAAAAGAGAGAATTCAATATTTAGAATTAGCGGTATCTGATCAGAAATTTTAATATAGATTTAGTTAAACCACTAAATTTGCCATATATATATATAATTCGTCTCTAGGGGTAGTGGGAAAGTCATCTTTGTTCAAGGGGGTAGTGATCAATTCATGATCCTTTATTGAAAAAATTATAGTGCATAGATCAGATATAGATTTATGATTTTTATCGGATTTAAAATATAAAGAAATAAACATACAAAGAAGTCAAGAAGCGAGACATAGAAAACACTTTTAATTTTTTATATATATATTATAATTTTTTGACATCGAAGGAGTTCAAATGAACCCTCACAATACCCTAGCTCTGTCAATGATGTAATTTTCTTCATGTTTTAATTTTTTTAGTGAAAATTATGGATTCACCCTATTATAGGGGAGGAGAGGTTGTTTCTATTTTATTCTAATTTGATTAGTTTGATAAATAATGAATGAAGAGTTATCTTGCATAGGATAAGTAGCTATTGGAGATCAATAATGGTCATAGTAGGATGGATTGAAGAAGTAGCTATTGAAGACTAATAATGTGCATGGTGATATAGGATGAATAAGACTGTGTGACTCTTCATAAGAGGTATTAGATTTGAGTTCTAAATAAGAAAAAAATCGTTAAAAAACATTTTCTCTTTTCTCTTTCTTTTTTTAATATAAGTCGTACGTGATTGTGCACATTCAAATTTATCAAAATTTTAATATGAATATGAAACACGGAATGAAAAAAGAGAGTAGCTATTGGAGTGTAATGGAAGGCAAGTTGAACAAAAAAGAGCAAAGGCACCATCATTTTCATATACATCATGTCATTTCGAAAAGGGCGGTTTTCCATTTCAATTATTGAACTTTGACAAATCCAACATCCATGAGAAACATGACACGTATTGATATGTACAACTTAAAAGTCCCTAACTCGCCACACTTTTTTTTTTTTTTTAAAAAAAACTTTTACTATATCTTATTTTTTCACTTGTTGTACGTAATTTCAAATAAGAAGTTGAGGAGAACATCTGTTAGGAAAAAAATCTTTAGGTTAGTCTCAAAAATTAGTTTATAAGATGAGAATTATTTTAAATTATATAAGGATCATCAAGTGTTCTTTGCGACCGATAAGGGTGGAAAACTCACACAAGTAGGTGTGACAACAAGTATAGTATGGAAACTTAACATTGGATAAATCAAGTTTTAAAATAAGCCTGAATCTAATATCATTATAAGAAAATGAACCTTGAGCTAATGAGCTTGAAAAAGTTTTGAAAGCAGAAAAAATTTATTCGTATATTGATACAATTGAGATATGTTTAAATCCAACAAATACACAAGGCTACAAAGACGCACGTTGGACTAGGGTTAGACTGAGGAGAGTTTGTCTAGCTAGGAGTACTCCTATTCTACATCAACTATATCCAATTTTTTACTTCGATAATAGTTATTTCTAACAGAATTTAACCTTAGCTCATCATGAGACGTTGATTACTCAAAAACATATAAGGAAATCATGTACACCTTCCACGACCCATGTTGTGAACTTGACACACTTCCACAGTTCCACTATATATATATATGTTGTATAATGTTGATATGAGATGAGTTTAAATAAATAAACATAGGAAATGTTTGATGATTTATATAACTACATAGCCTCAACTTGTTTGTTACTAAAATGTTGTTATTATTGTTGACATGATGCATACGTATAGTAGCTAGGAGTAATAGCTATAGTTGCCAATTTGATTTGGACAAGAACGTAAGATGAATGAAAAGTTATATTCATATATAAACCATTCACATAATGATATGACATATGTAACAAGAAAATAAATATCTATATGCTTGTTTTCAAAAGTTTGATATTAATGACTTTGTCTAGCTACATACCAACGTACTTATATGAAATGGGGACGACTAAATTTTGGCTTTTAAGTGCTTGGAATCAAGTGAATTATCTACACATGCCAAAGACAAAAAGCTTGAAAATGATAATCCTTCTCTCTTTTAAGAAAGCTTTGACATA
>JAJOOH010013580.1:0-18974 GCA_029582605.1 Solanum gracilifrons
ATATGACATAAATTATATATATATATATATATATATATATATTGGGCCCCGTGCTGGCACGGGGTCTTATATCTAGTATATATATATATATATACACACACTATTAATAAAGGGCATTTTTGTTTATTTCATATAATAAAGTTTAAGGGCTTTTTTGAGTTTATCAAGTAATGATTTTGTGATAGTGTGTATGTACATGAAAGTGAGAGATAAAATTAGTTATTTAGGCAAGGATTAGAAGGGGAATAGGTGGATTCATAAATCATAAACATAATGAAAGAGAAATTAACCGATGGAGTAAAATGAAATCAACCAATTTGTACGAAATTATAATCAAAATGATATATACCATGCATATGAGTTTAGAGATCATGTATGAAAACATAGTAATCAATCAAAATGTTGCATGGATGAGGTGCCACAATAAGTAGTGATGAGTTAGTTGTTTAAATTACAACAGTTTCTTAAACCCATTAATTACAAGTAGAAAGCATAGAGAGAGATATTTTAAGTTTTGAGAATGGAGAGGTAATGATAGTATCCTTTTGTTTGACAAATTAAATTAAAACAAAAGGAGGAGAAGAAGAGAGATACCTGAAATTACATGGTTACTGAAACCCTTCTTTAGTTCCAACTATAAACAAAGACAAACACAAAATAACTTATTTCCCCAAATTGATAACCTTTATCCTTTAAATTTCTTGCACCATCCAAATCAATATATATATATATATATATATATATATAAATCCCACACTTACCTTCTAAATTTTGTGGAGTAAAAATTTTCAAAAATAAGAAAGGCTTATAAATTTTGTGGTCTAAAACACACTTTAAAGTTAGTGTGACTATAATTTTATTAATGGTAAATGGAGAATATTAAAGTTGATTTATTAGAGAATTATAATATATATATATATATTTTTATTTTTTATTTTTTTTTATTTTTTATTTTTTATTTTTTATTTTTTTTTATTTGATTTTTTTAATGACTGATTATTATTAAAAATAAAAATGTATTATTAGATATAAAATAGCAGTAACTTTTAACAAATTTAAAGGAGTAAAACGGTTAGGATTAAGACTGTTTCAAACTTATCCGAAATAGAAGGGGACCTTTTTTGTTAGTAAGTCTATCTAATTCACCTACCAAATCTTACCTGTCTTTCAACCCAATCTTCTTCTTTTTACATTTTAAAATTGAGTTTTTTTTTTCAATTAAATTTGGATTTGCATTAAAAAGTTAAATATTGAAGGATAAAAATATAGGTGACTCTCTATTAAGAAATCAGAGGGACGCGAATCCGAGAGTTCTGATTAAAGATAAAGAAGTACTTATCAGTTACCACTCCATCACTCGATAAAAATTGAGTTGTACTTTCTCATGCCATTAATGTCCACACTCCACACTCAATTCATTCATCTTGATGCCACTCATATCATATCGTTAAATCGATATGTATTTACACCCACAACAATTACCATGAGATACATAATATTTCTTGATAATGAATAAATTTCGATAGAGATTGATTTCCTTTTCAATTAAGTTGCATTCAATTAGAAAATATTGAATTATTTTGTTATTCGCTTCTTATATTTATTTAAATTTCAAATTAAATAATTTAATGGTCGACGTAAAACTTTGAATTGCTAATCTCTAATCTATCTTTATGAATGCATGGCATAAGGGAACTTGTTTTATCCACTTTAAATCTCAAATATATTAAAGAGTAATCTATGGAGCAAATTGAATTTAGTCTCATGTATGTCTGCAACATTGTGGTTTGAGAGACAAGAAATATGGCTACACTTAATTTCTTACTTATAAGTGTAGCCATTAATAGGTATTTTTACTTATATACTTTTATAAAAAGGTGTAGATATTTTACTTATAAGGTAGATCAAATTAAATGACAACATAGTTTAATGTACGGACAAAATAAAAGAAGCCATATAAAAGCAGACAGTCACATGTTAGGTAGAGTATAGGTTCATCTATATGCACTAAAAAATTATTAAAGGAACTTCTTTAAAAAAAAACTAAAAATGGCCAAAGGTTTTATTATTAAAACCAAAAATGGTCATAAATGTCCTTAAATTATAGTATAAAATTAAACAAAAATATTGTGTGTCAATATTTTGATTCGAAAATACTCCTGATGTCAATATTTTGACCTAAAAAAGCCCCTATTATTACTCTTGGGTAAAAAAATGCCCGTTCCCTAATTAACATAGCATTTTTTTTTCTTTTTAAACACATTTTCCTAATAAAATATTGCTCTTAAAAGAACTTTTTTTTCTTTTAAAATCCCTTTTACTAATATAAATTGGAAAGTAATTTTTTCTATTCTTAGAATTACCTCATATACTTTTTAAACTGACATTATAGGTTTAAATCGAGTGGACAAGTGGCGATTACCCATGTCCCGTGTAACACCCTGTACATTTAAACATTATACGACTAAGTTAATACTGATGAAAGTATTTAAACTCGAGAAGTAAGGTGGTTATTAAGCTTAAATTTTAGAGTTGAGTGTTAAGTTTAAATTAAAAGATTAGAATTTGGAAAATGAGATAAAATAAGTGAGGTGCTTGCTTGACTAAATTAAGCTAGCATGTGACAAGTAGGTGCATCACCTACTTAGACTTTTTGACCAACTTAATAAGAGTAAGTAGCTGCATCACCTGCCATAGCTAAATAGATTTAATAAGAAGAAGTAGCTGCATCACCTAGTTTGACATTTGAGCAGCTTAAAATTGGCCAAGTAGGTGGATCACCTACTTGGCAATTTGTGGACAAAAATGAAGAAGATAGAGGCGGTGGAGTGCCAGCAATTATAGGGTCATATTTGGCTCATTTATGTCTTAGTTCTTGCATAAAAAATAATTAATTTATCTCCAGCACTCTCTCTTTCCCTCAATGATTATCACAACCACCTCAAAAATACTCCATGGGTTCTTGAAGAAACCCTCCTAATTTCTAGCCAAGGTAAGTAGAAATCTTATTGTTTAGCTTGATTGTCCCATGAGATTTCATGTTTTTCATGTTTAAATATGGTGCAGACCTTTCCCTAAGTTGTCTGGTCTTGTTTTCTTTGTTATTAAGAGAGTTTCTCTTCTTATTTTGTTCAAGTGTAAAGGGTGATTAAAACTCTTGAAGGAGTACAAGTTAAGAGAACAATTTTCCATAATTTGAGGTAAGGTTATTGCCCCATTTTGTCTCACTATAGATATCATATTGGGTGAGATTTTTCTACGTGTTTTACTACAAATTCATGAAAAAATTATCAGAAGCAGTGAGTCAAAGTTTTATTGATTATTTTAGAAAGGTTTGGGGTTGTCTATACGTGGTGAAGTTTGGAAAAGTATTGGGTGGATGATTGGATTTATTAGTGTTAAAAGGCATGATTTTATTCCTATATATGGTAGTGAGAGTGTTGTTTGTAAGTATGAGGTCGTTGGGTGTTGAAACACCATTTATGAATTGTAGAGCTTTATGCCCGCTAGGTGTTCGACATAATGTCATAGTGGTCCATTACTTGACCTATTGACCCGATTGTGATGTAATCAATAAATTTTGAAGATTATCATTTGTTATATTGGCTAGCCTTAAGAGAAAGTCATGTGAAATGTTTTAGCGAAGAAATGAAGATACACCATTTGAATTATAGGTTGTATGGGTGTGCTGCCCCTTAGGTGTGTATTTACTGTTTTGGATGTTGTAAATCTCAGGTAGTGTCGGATGACCTCAAGGGAAGGTCATAAATAGTGTAAACATGGTGATAAAGGAATTAGTGAAAAGAACACCCATTAGTAGAGGGGTTTTGAGCTTGCTGCCCGACTACAGTTTTGGTAAGTCGAAGTGATCCAACCTTGTTTATTAGTAGTTATATTAGCTCTATTACTTGCCATTAATGCAAAGTAACGCCTCAAAGGAAAGGCTGATTCATGGTACCACATAGTATTGGTCAGGAGACAAGATATGTAAGGCTATTTGATATCATATCTTTTGGCATGAAGTCCTATATTTTGTGTACCAACAAATTGAGATCTCTAAGTGATCCTCATGGTAAAAGATACAATGTGAGGGTGTACAATCTCCAATCTAGCTAATGGTCTTCCTTATACAGTCTAAGTTCTCAAATATGTCAGACTACTTCTATACGTGTTCATTATCCAATATTGGTGTGTTTATTCTTCCAAGTACTAGTTGACAGAGGTACTTTAAACATAAGTTTCATCAGTTATCCACCAAGTCAAATGAAGTTCATTGAGTCAATTAGATCCTACATTATACATGTTACATGTTTTTATTTGTCAGATGCATATTATGTCCATTGTTCATTTTATGTCCCCTTACGTGGAATGTACAACCCTTATTTGGGTTCTGTCACGAGCTTCATTAGTTTGGATGTTTATGCACTCTTTCATTTGATATCGTATACTAAGTGTTTAGCTATCATATCATCTTATATAGTCCTTGCCTCTACATTTGAGAAGTTACAGTCTCTACTAAGTGCTAAGTTATCGTATGCCCCCATGCGAAATGTCCAAACGTGTTTTAAATGAAGCATCTTGTAAGAAGAATTACTTTCTCAACTGCTATACATCTTAATGAATCATTTACTACTTGTAAGGACTATGCCTCACACATTCGTGGATCACATGTATATGTTCTTTGTTCCCAAATGAAGTTCACGAGTCATATAAGTTCCTAAGTAGCACAACAAAGTTACATTTTCTTCCTATATTACTGTTTTCTGCCTCAATTATTTATCCACATGTCCACATCACTAGTATATAGTCCTAAATATCAAAAGAGTCATGAACATCAAAAGAACAATCTCAAAGATTAAAAGGACAAGGTAAAGTGAATCTATATAATTATGGGTGGCAGCTCAGGGGTTAAAATACCTAGCATGGGCTGATCCTAATTCTTGTGCTTAAGGGTGGCAGCTCAAGGGTGGTAATACCTAGCATGGACCGATCCCAATCTATATAATTATGGGTGGCATCTCAGGGGTTAAAATACCTAACATGAGCCGATCCCAATCTATATTATTATGGGTGGCAGCCAAGGGGCTAAAAGCCTATCATTGGTCGATCCCGATTTGTATATTTATGAGGAGCGCATCCTAGGGGTTAAAATGCCTAGCATGGGTCATCCTCTCCTACCACTGATCAGCTGGTCATTGTGTCACATGCTACAAAGTTTATAAAGAAAAGATGAGTAAACTTAAAGCCAAGAATGTAATGTACATGATTCCCCAAGTATAACCAAAGAATGTAATGTACATGATTTCACAAGTATAAGCAAAGGTGAATGTAATGTACATGATTCCTCAAGTATAAGTAGAAGTGAATGTAAAGTATGTGATTCCACAAGTATAATCAAAGGTTATCTCTTATCCTTATCTATACAGAATAATTGTGCATTTATACCTAATTTCAGTTGAGCTCTTTTTTTACATATGGTTACTTTATGCCTCGCATATTCAGTACATTCTTTTGTACTAACGTCCCTTCTGGGGGATGTTATTTTCATGCCACATGTACAGGTACTCAAGCTAATAGAATATCTCAATATAAGCATAGGATACTCAACGACCTTTGGTGAGCTTCAGGTTGCTTCAAGGCTTTGCCGAGTCTCTAGTATATTTTTTAGATTATATATTAGTTAAGGGGTATGATGGGGTCCTGTCCCGTTATAAGCTAAGTGTCTATCTTTTAGAGGCTTTGTAGACCAATGTCAAAGTGAAGCGCAATTATATCTTGTTTTCTAGCAATTAAGGCCTCAACGACCAATCAAGTATATCTATTTTGGGCCTATCTATGTTGGTTTTTTATCAGGGTATTTTACGTATACTCATCAAAGATTTATAACTCCATTTGTTGCATGTATGATAAGCAAGATTTATATGTTGGTTCTCTCGAGTCGTTAGGGCATCGGGTGCATGTCCATCTCAATGGGACTTGGGGTGTGACAAAAGTGGTATCAGAGCCGGTCATCCTAGGGTGTCTACAAAGCCGTGTCTAGTAGAGCCTTACTTATAAATGTGTTGCGCGCCACATTTATAATTAGGGGGTTGCTTAGACATTTAGGAAATGTGATCTTGTTTTATATTCTAGATCGTGCGATTGAGTTAAGTCAAATAGTATATTCCTAGTACTATGATCTATGGCATCAAGATTACACCTACTACGGTTAAGGTCAAAGGTGGTCAAGGGCTAGTATATCCTGAGAGGCAATCTTCAGAGGAACATTTCATGTTATCAAAATTTAGAGAAAGGCTTTTAGAGGTTTTTATGTTACTTATACCCACAGTTGTAATAGTACCACTTGTATCATCTTGCTTTTTATGAGCGTGATATAGCATGGTCACTAAATGGTTACGTAGTCATAGAGATGGGATGCATCATTTCCTAATATAGAATTTTAAAAGAATGTGATTGGTTCTTGAGTTTGTAATCTCCTCAAATATGATTCTTTCAGTGGTTATAGGATCTAATCCTATGAAGTACATTCAGTATTTTATCAGTAATATACACAGAATTTTTAGGATTATGTATGTATTAAAAATAGAAGTGGTTGAGCTGGATTTGTATTAGTTAAAATGTGGCATTATCATAGTTCGGTAAGGCATATAACAATCCTATTTGCAAGAGATACTCTTAGTGGACCGATAGATCCCATATTTTTATTTATCATCTTGTGTATGTCAGGCTTGAATTTTAAGATATGCATATAACATGTTAAATTAAATGACTCATTGGGTTGTTAACAAAAACTTAGAGGATAAGTATTTTCATTGTTTTGTATTAAAGTATACGTGCCCCATCATTATTATGTGTTGGTCGTATAGGAACACATGATTAAGGATTTAGGTTGAAAATATTGAGGGAAATTAGCCATAAGTTATGATTTATTAGGATATTCAGAGTACATGAAGGCATAGATTAATAACCAGCAAGAGAATAATTGGTTCTATATGAAATAAAGGAGAAAAATGTTTGAATACTATAGAATAGTAAAGTTCTTGGGTAGTATAAGAAGGCAACATATGTGATTATTAGAAGAAACATTGGCATAGATTGTGCCCTTATTACAGAGGATGTTTTTAAGAATTGACCTAAGAAAGAAATATCGATTCTTTAATTTTAACCAGTTGCAATGGCATACCTTTTCTGAAAAACTTTTCAAATTTTTTATTAGACAGAAGTCATTTTTTATTGACATTGAATTTTGGTGTTTAGTATTAATACCTACAGCAACAGAGAGTGCGATCGAAAGGGCACTTCTGTAGAAGATAAATTTCACCTTGTGTGGTTCCCTTAAATACACTTGAATCATTTGTATGAAAGAAAGATGGTTTCTTACATTATATTATTATCAACTTAGAAAGGAGCGAGTTTTGATGCTAGGAATATTGTGTCAGCACTAGAAGATGGCATGGGAACAATTGCATATGCTTTATGATGAGTAAAGAAACACAAGTAGAACTACACCATCAATGAGTTAGAACTAGCAATAGTGTCCTTGCACTTAAGATTTGATAGAATCTTTCTATATGATGTCTCTTTGTTTGCAAAGGCTCTAGTTGCTTATATGGTTGTACATGTTACATGTCTTATGCCTTATTATGGATTATTTTCCCATTTGTTACATTTTCTTTTTTGGATTACTTGCATGTAGGTGTTATTTGCTTGATAAAGCTCTCGCTTTTGTTATATATTTCATATGACCTTGTTCTAGTTCACCATTACGTTCTACAAATCACTTGTTCATATTTTATTAGCATCATATATTGATGTTTCATATGTAATCGACATTATAAATTACTAGTTCATGAATCACATGTACTATAAGTCACTTGTCTACATATTATATGCTTCATAGACCATATATATGCCACATGGCTCATAGCCTACTTGTTTACTATACCCGGGTAGTTTATTTGTCCATGTAGATGGATAGCAAAACATGGTGCCCTTTCAAGATGTGAAGAACAATAGATAGAGAGTATTGCATTGGGGGCAATCGTGTATTTTTACAAAGTACGTCTATTACAGGCTTCATGAGATTTGGGCAGAAAGGAAGTTGTGCTCTTGATGTGTTGGGCCTTAACATATAGGGAACTGACCAAAAAACATAAGGTAGAGCTACTTCAAGAGTTATATCTCGTACACCTAGTATTTCACAGTCTATGAAGTGTTAACATTTAGTGGACCCATAACTTATCGTAGTATTGAAGTCATAGAGCACTTGTCACTAGGGAAAGTTCTAATATATTATAAACTTCAAAGTTAAGAATTCAGTCTCCGTTAGAGTGTTGTGTAGGAGTCAAAGAGATTAAAAGGGCCACTTGAGAATGGAAGAACTCTACAAAGTTCAAGAATCCATATTGTTCTAAAATTTTCATAAAATTTTGACATCATTTATCTTCTTTTCTTGATTATAAGGTTCACATGCATCTATTCACTTGTTAATAGGATCACCTAATTACTTTTTAACATCAGTCCATTTAATATTTTAGCCATGCGTCATAAGTTCAAATGTGTAGTTCATACTTGGGATTGCATATTCAAAAAAATTCCACATCAAGTTAGTGTATAAGTAAAAAGATATAAAGGCAAGTCATACCATATAGAATTATTTCACCTGAAAGTATGTCGCAGGGAGGAACCTTACTTTTTATTTTTGACTATTTAATATGCTTTAGTTGTTTAAATGTCGTGCAAGGCTTATTCATTTTCAAAGAAAATTTTAAAAACTTTTTTACAGATATGCTAGAGTCGACCTTATTTTGAGCTACACCACTCATTCGAGGATGAATGATCCAAAGGGGGGATGATGTAACACTCTGTACATTTCAACATGTATACGACTAAGTTAATACTAATGAAAGTATTTAAACTAAAGAAGTAAGGTGGTTATTAAGCTTAAATTTTAGAGTTGAGTGTTAAGTTTAAATTAAAATATTAGAATTTAGAAAATGAGATCAAATAAGTGAGGTGTTTGCTTGACTAAATTAAGCAAGTAGGTGACAAGTAGGTACATCACCTACTTAGACTTTTTGACCAACTTAATAAGAGTAAGTAGTTGCATCACCTGCCATAGCTAAATAGATTTAATAAGAAGAAGTAGTTGCATCACCTAGTTTGACATTTGAGCAGCTTAAAAATGGCCAAGTAGGTGGATCACCTACTTGGAAATTTATGGACAAAAAAAAAAAAAGATAGAGGCGGTGGAGTGCCAGCAATTATAGGGTCATATTTGGCTCATTTATGTCTTAATTCTTGCATAGATTAAAATGAATTTATCTCCATCACTCTCTCTATCCCTCAATGATAATCACAACCACCTCAAAAATACCCCATGGGTTCTTGAAGAAACCCTCTTAATTTCCATCCAAGGTAAGTAGAAACCTTATGGTTTAGCTTGATTGTCCCATGAGATTTCATGTTTTTCATGTTTAAATGTGGTGCATACCTTTCCCTAAGTTGTCTGCTCATGTTTGTTATTAAGAGAGTTTCTCTTCTTATTTTGTTCAAGTGTGAAAGGTGATTAAAACTCTTGAAGGAGTACAAGTTAAGAGAATAATTTTCCATAATTTGAGGTAAGGTTACTGCCCCATTTAGTCTCACTATAGATATCAGATTGGGTGAGATTTCTTTGAGTATTTTACTACAAATTCATGTAAAAATGATCGGAAACAGTGAGCCAAAGTTTTATTGATTATTTTAGAAAGGTTTAGGGTTGTCTATACGTGATGAAGTTTGGACAGGTACTAGGTGGATGGTTGGGTTTATTAGTGGTAAAAGGCATGGTTTTATTCCTATATATGGTAGTGAGAGTGTTGTTTGTAAGTATGAGGTCGTTGGATGTTGAAACACCATTTATGAATTGTAGAGCTTTATATCCACTAGGTGTTGGACAGAATGTCATAGTGGTGCATTACTTGACCTATTGACCCATTGTGATGTAATCAATAAATTTTGTAGATTATCATTTGTAATATTGGCTAGCCTTAAGAGAAAGTCATGTGAAATGTTTTAGGGAAGAAATGAAGATACACCATTTGAATTGTGGGTTGTGTGGGTGTGCTGCCCCTTAGGTGTGTATTTACTATTTTGGATGTTGTAAATCCAGGTAGTGTCGGATGACCTCAAGGGAAGGTCATAAATGGTGTAAACATGGAGATAAAGGAATTAGTGACAAGAACATCCATTAGTAGAGGGGTTTTGAGCTTGCTGCCCGACTACAGTTTTAATAAGTCGAAGTGATCCAACTTTGTTTATTAGCTGTTAATATTAGCTCTATTACTTGCCATTAATGCAGAGTAACGCCTCAAAGAAAAGGCTGATTCATGGTACCACATAGTATTGGTTGGGAAACAAGATATGTAAGGCTATTTGATCTCATATTTTTTGGCATGAAGTCCTATATACTATGTACCAACAAATTGAGATCTCTAAGTGATCCTCATAGTAAAAGATACAATGTGAGGGTGTACAATCTCCAATATAGCTAATGGTATTCCTTATACAGTCTAAGTTCTCAAAATATGTCAGACTACTTCTATACGTGTTCATTATCCAATATTGGTGTGTTTATTCTTCCAAGTACTAGTTACAAAGTTACTTTAAACATAAGTTTCATCAGTTATCCACCAAGTCAAATGAAGTTCATTGAGTCAATTAGATCCTACATTATACATGTTACAGGTTTTATATGTCATATGCATATTATGTCCATTGTTCATTTTATGTCCCCTTACGTGGAATGTACAACCCTTATTTGGGTTCTGTCACGGGCTTCATTAGTTTAGTTGTTTATGCACTCTTTCATTTGATATTGTATACTAAGTGTTTAGCTATCATATCATCTTATATAGTCCCTGCCTTTACATTTGAGAAGTTACAGTCTCTACTAAGTTCTAAGTTATCGTATGCCCCCATGTGAAATGTCCAAACGTGTTTTAAATGAAGCATCTTGTAAGAAGAATTACTTTCTCAACTGCTATACATCTTAATGAATCATTTACTACTTGTAAGGACTATGCCTCACACCTTCGTGGATCACCTGTATATGTTCTTTGTGCCCAAATGAAGTTCACGAGTCATATAAGTTCCTAAGTAGCACAACAAAGTTACATTTTCTTCCTATATTATTGTTTTCTGCCTCAATTATTTATCCACATGTCCACATCACTAGTATATAGTCCTAAATATCAAAAGAGTCATGAACATCAAAAGAACAATCTCAAAGATTAAAAAGACAAGGTAAAGTGAATCTATATAATTATGGGTGGCAACTTAGGAGTTAAAATACCTAGCATGGGCCGATCCTAATTCTTGTGCTTAAGGGTGGCAGCTCAAGGGTGGTAATACCTAGCATGGGCTGATCCAAATCTATATAATTATGGGTGGCAGCTCATGGGTTAAAATACCTAGCATGGGCCAATCCCAATCTATATTATTATGGGTGGCAGCCAAGGGGCTAAAAGCCTATCATTGGTCTATCCCGATTTATATATTTTTTAGGAGCGCATCCTAGGGGTTAAAATGCCTAGCATGGGTCATCCTCTCCTACCACTGATCAGCTGGTCATTGTGTCACATACTACAAAGTTTATAAAGAAAAGATGAGTAAACTTAAATCCAAGAATGTAATGTACATGATTCCTCAAGTATAGCCAAAGAATGTAATTTACATGATTTCACAAGTATAAGCAAAGGTGAATGTAATGTACATGATTCCTCAAGTACAAGCAGAGAATGTAAGGTATGTGATTCTACAAGTATGATCAAAGGTTGTCTCTTATCCTTATCTATACAGAATAATTGTGCATTTGTACCTGATTTCAGTTGAGCTCTTATTTTACATATGATTACTTTATGCCTTACATATTCAGTACATTCTTTTGTACTGACGTACTTTCTGGGGGGATGCTGTTTTCATGCCACAGGTACAGGTACTCAAGCTAATAAAATCTCTCAATATAAGCATAAGATATTCAACGACCTTTGGTGAGCTCCAGGTTGCTTCAAGGCTTTGCCGAATCTCTAGTATATTTTTGAGATTATATATTAGTTAAGGGGTATGATGGGGTCATGTCCCGTTATAAGCTAAGTGTCTATCTTTTAGAGGCTTTGTAGACCAATGTCAAAGTGAAGCGTGGTTATATCTTGTTTTCTAGTAAATAAGTCATCAACGACCAATCAAGTATATTTATTTTGGGCCTATCTATGTTGGTATTTTATCAGGATATTTTATGTATACTCATCAAAGATTTATAACTTCATTTGTTGCATGTATGATAAGCAAGTGTAATATGTTGGTTCTCTCGGGCCTTTAGGGCATCTGGTGCCTGTCCATCTCAATGAGACTTGGGGTGTGACATTCCGTAAACTATGTGCCAACATAAAGATTGTCTAGATAGACATTAGCTAGTGGATCCGCTAAGCTAGAAGTTCATGGTCTTACCTTGGCAAGTAGGACACCCCTTTTCGTTGTGGGAGACACCGGATTCCATGCTAACCGCTCACATGGTCTTACATGTCGGTTAAAGGTAATTCTCCCACATTAATGAATCAAGGTTACTTCTAAGTATCTCACATGAGTTTTAAGATGATTTCTACTTGCATTGACCATGTTTTATGACTATATTTTCTAACTCTTTCATATCATGTTTTAATTTGGTTATTGCATACTACGAAAATGTCCCTTTATCATGATGTTTATGCTTCATGCATGGCTATCTTACTTGGTACATATTTGTACTAACGCATACTCTTGCCTAAAGTTTCTCCAAATGTAGGGACTGACCTTACAGATTCGAACTTCCGTGGCTAGGGATCTCATATAGAAACTTGAAGATTGGTGAGTCCTCATGTTTCGAGAACCAAGTTTGGTTTCCCTTTTGTCTTTACTTTCAGTTTTGGAACATGATGTACGGGCTACGCCCCGATCATTTCTTATGTACTAGATGGCTTTGAGACGATGTTTAGACTTCCACTTTTCTCTATAAAACTTTTATATGTTGAAACTGTCTTTTAAATATCTTTATTCTATTATCTTGTATGATGAATGCTAAGTGGCTTGTATGGGGTATGTCGGGGTCTTATACGCCATGTTACGCATAGGGGCTACCTTGGGTCGTGACAATAACCCTCCACGCGCCGTACAAATGCCCGTAAAGGGCAAGATTCCTGAATTCTAAGAGCTTGGTTCAACATACAACGGTACAAGTATATATTTTTTAAAATACTTTGTAACTTGAAAATCAATCAATATATTTATTATATAAAACAAAGAAAGATTTTTGAAGTTTATCCCAAAGTCGAAAAGAAAAATTAAGTTTGTTTCAAAGTCAATTATTTTTGGACCTCTAAAGTTTGAAGCCTTGTAAATAGAAGGAAAAATTACTTGGATGGATATCTTTTAATAAATAATTACTGATTTTAGCGATATTTTATATCTATTACTATTTATAGCAATAGATAGCAATACTATGTTAAATTTGTAATATGTATTAAAAGTGAATTATGTATGCAATATATATGTATTATAATTATTTTCTTAAATATATTATGCTTGTTTGGTAAGAAATTGACACATTGTTATTATAATGCATGCATTAGGTGTGTGTATTAGTAGTACCTTGTTTGGTACACTTTTTCTTGACATGTATAACTAATCCAAGTATTAGTTATACACTCTTTTGTGTATTTAAGGGTCGTTTGGTAGAAAAATAAATAATGCAGGGATTAGTAACGCAGAGATTAGTAATGTTGGGATTAGTAATGCAGGGTATATTTTTTATCAAGTGTTTGGTTTATTGCTTCCCAACTCATCTTGTGTTTGGATTAAAACTCTACAAAAAGCTTCTTTTCAATTATACTCTTGAATTATTATGAAACTTTCTATTTTATATAATCGGGACAAGATAGCTAATTGCCGGACAATATTATTTTTCTATGGCAGTCTAACTAGCTAAGAGAAGAACAATTTTGTTGTCATGTTTGCAATTTTCTCACTTGAATTATTAGAGGGTAAATAATTATATTGTCATCTTAATAAATTAATCACTTAAGAAACGTTAGTTTTCAATTTAGAATAGATAGACCATCTACTTTAAAACCGGAAAAATGGTAAACAATAGTAAAATCGAATAAATCATCTACATTTATACATAAAAATTGCAAGTTGTAGTTTTAATACATATGCAATTTATAAATTGTTCAAAATAAAAATAATTAGAAGCCACATATAAATCAACAAATAATATATTCAATTAAGATCACAAACGTCATGTGGTGATATATTCATGACTTTTTTTACTAGTAAATGTTAAACAACCCACATTTTAAATATTATATTGATATGCATTGCATTTGTTTATCGACAAACAACTTTCTAAATAATAAAATTTCTAAGCAAAGTTTTTTAAAATAAATTTACTAGTACAAATATAAAATCAAGAAAATAAATAAAATGATTCTAGGGATATTTTTGTCTTTACATAGATAATCTCATGGTATTAAATCCAATGTATTACTAATACCACCAAATGCAAGGTATTAGTAATACATCCTATAATACCATGTAGGGTGTATAACTAATCCATGGATTAGTTATACTTAAGCCCGAAAATTCTACCAAACATAGTACTAATTAATATCATACATAATACATGGACTATTTCTTCTAATACTTCCTACCAAACGATAAGTAAGGGTCATTTCGTAGAAAAATAAATAATGCAGGGATTAGTAATGCAGGGATTAGTAGTGCTGGGATTAATAATGCAGGGTATATTTTTTATCAAGTATTTGGTTCATTGCTTCCCAACTCATCTTGTGTTTGGATTAAAACTCTACAAAAAGTTTCTTTTCAATTATACCCTTGAATTATTATGAAACTTTCTATTTTATGTAATCGGGACAAGGTAGCTAATTGCCAGACAATATTATTTTTCTACGGCCGTCTAACTAGCTAAGAGACGAACAATTTTGTTGTCATGTTTGCAATTTTAGATATTAGTAATACATAGCATTTAACATTTGCATTAGATTAAATAATTACAAAACTACCCTCAAAGCCTTTTTATTACATTTCCTAACATTTTCTCTTCTTTTCATTTTCTTTCTTGTCATATGTTATTATTTCTATTTTTATTTGTTTTTCAATATTTTTTAATTTGTTAGTGTCTTAATAGACTTTATGGCCTCTTAAGTATCTTTTTTTTTTTTAAATCTAATTTAACATTGTTTAATCAAAAAATTTACTATTGTGGCAATAATTTGGTAAAAAATTTATTTGCCAACTTTTCACAAAAATAGTTTGACTCAAATAGTACAACTGTTTTAATATTAATTTTTAAAAAAAATAGGAATCAATGATGTTTTAGTAAAGAACTTTGTTGTAAGAAAATGTAAAAATAAATAAAGTGTGAAGGGTATTTTTGTAAACATATATAAATTATGCAAGTTTTGTTATTTCTAATACATCAAACCAAACGTTGTATAAGAAATAATGCTTCATAATTAATGCAAGCACTACTAATGCAAGCATTACTAATGCACCCTACTTTACATTATTCTTATACACTCTACCAAACAACTTAAAATGTATGATAAATGTATTATCTATCAATAAAACTTGTATTACATGCGAATAATAAATAATTCTTTGTAATATGTATTAAAATTGTATTATAAATATATTAAAAATGATCAAGTGAAAAAAAAATTATTGCTATAATGGTAAATATTTTTTTAATATAATATATTTATGTAAGTTTGCCCTTAGTAATTATATCTGCACTATGACCCAATTTTTTTTAAAAATAATCATGTAATCATAATTCTTATAACAAATATTTATAGTAATTAATAGATATAGTTACAGCATGTTTAAGAAAGTTTTGTATTAAATTAAAAAAATCGTTGGATTAATTCTTAACTCATTGAGAATGAAGATGGTAATTGAACTCATCGCTGATCTTTGTGCATTTGCACCAAAGTAAATAATTTAACAATAAGTTATATTCATTAAACAGGTTTTTTTGTATCTTTTGATTATTTGATTTGTTGTTTTTTTCTTTTAGAAAAAGATGGGTCATGGGAGTTGTATATTATTTTGTATCAAATAAATTATAAGGAAAAGATGAAGTTTTTGGCTAAAATCATCCCTGAAGTATGACTTAAACCTAAAGTACATCTTTGTGTTATATAAGTGAACAAAAAACATTCTTGTACTATCCAAAAAGTTACAAGATTCATCCTTCTGTCTATTTTTTTTTTTTAAGAAAATCACACCACCAACAAAAAATGTGCCAAATCGAATGAAAATATATACACATTGTTAAGCAAGTCAAGTTGGGTGATTTTTCTAATTTTTAGAACTTGAGGGTTTAAATCATATTTAGACAAAACAAATTCAAATTCTAAATATTCTTTGCAAAAAGTATGGTCAAATACAACTCCAACTTCAAAAATTTCAAATAAAGTAATTATTTTTTTATTTCATAACTAAACACCTACGTAATTTATAAATTTTCAGCATTTCTATACATTGTATAAAATGTGAATTGCATTGTATATAACATACATACATACTAAATATTTTATTAAAGAAATCTCTAAATAGTTTGAGCGTAATATTTTTAAAATGAATTTTTTTAACATAATCTTTCTAACCATCAGAATCTACTATATAAATATTTCAAGACTTATGTATTGTGGCAAGTCAATTTACTTGATGATGCAAAAAACATATGAACTAACAACACACTAAATATCAATTCTGGGAATGAAAGATCATTTTCTATCTATATTCTCGTTGTGGCTAAGACATAATCAAATTAAATTATTTTTTATTGGTTCAATCAGTTTATTAACAAAAAAAAATAGACTGAAGGATGATTTTTGTTATTTTTTCGATAGCATAAGGATGATTTTTGCTCACTTAGATAATATAAGGATGTACATTAGATTTGAGTCATAGTTGAGGAATGATTTTAGCAAAAAAACTCAAAAAAGATGTAATGGAGATAGATTGCAAGGAAAAAGTCTAATGGATGTAGATTTTTTATGTCACCCTATAAGAAAATGACAAGTAATAAATAGTATTGTTTTTAAAAAAATGAGATTGTTAATTTTATCTATGAACTTGACGCAAATCATTAATTTCGTCCCAAAACTATTTGACCATCTTAAAAACACCCCTCTACTTGCCTAATTAAATTATAGAACACATAAATGTGACATCAACAGAAAATTCCACAAGTAGGCTTGTGAGCAACACAATTATGTGTATGACATGTGCATTTAAGTTGATTTAGTTAAATAGATGATTGTTTTTAAAACTACCAATAATTCAGAGATAAAACTAATTATTCATGTCAAATTCAATAGTATTTTCAATACTTAGTCTCTAAGAACAAATACTTTTGTCTAAAAACAAATGAGGGTGCAAAATAATTTCTCCAAGACGTAATAAAAGGTTGAGTGAGCGTAGATGAATGAAGGGAGAATTTTTAAAATTCAGATGAGGTGAAGGAATGTGGTAGAACTAACTACAACTTCTGATAGTTATTATTATCTCCAAAGCAAATAGTAATGATCACCTTCCACGCAACATCAACCCTTTCTTCTACTGGAATAAATATTATAGGTTACTCACAAAGTAATGCCTGCTACTTATTTCTTCAAAGAAACAACATGCTTCAACAAGTAATGTGAGAAACTTATATATCCTCATCTATAACATTTCGCTTCCCCTGTTCACCATTATTCTTTCACCCTCAAAACTAGAGGTGGTTACAGGACCCAAGATTTTCACCACCATCATCTGTAGTCGCTCGTCAAGACCATACTTACATGTAATAACTACTCATGAGTTTGATCATGTCCTTCAAACCTAAACAATTTGTCTTTGTGGAAACTAAGTTTTCTAACAACTTAACTGACTAATTGTACCTTCTTTCTTTCTTCTCTTTCAAATACTGCTGCACACATTCAACTTTTAACATCATGAGATAAGCGGAGCATCACACACAGCCTCGCAGGTTCTTCAATTTAAGGATTCAAATGCAACATTAAAAAACCAAAATGTTATACCCTTGTGAAAACAAGGTGCCTTAGACATCATTGATTAACATTACAATTTATTCAATTGTTCCAACAGTCAAGCACGGAGAATGCTCGGAAACAGATAATATGCATTAAAAAAATTCAGGTACTGTAAAAGAGCCTCTTTGCTGACCTCTCCTGGCTATCCTGCAATTAACACCAAAACCTGAACTTTAATGTGCTTGCTAATAATGTTGCCAATCATAAGTTAATACAACAACTACTATGCCTAAATCACAACCTTGTTAGGTCTTCCATGTGAATCCTCATTATCATTACATCCCATGCCCCATATGGACCCAATTCTTAATAATATTCGGTAAATTGAGGTTCTTTAACACTAGAGGTTCTCAATATTTCCAAGAAAATCAAAAGCCACTAACAAACACGGGAACCCTAGAGCAAGAGTAGCATCATGACTAAACCTTAGTTCCAATTAGTTGATACCATCTAATGGATCTTTTGCTTCCTTTTAGGTAAATTTTTTGCTAGATTTGCATGGAATCCTACAAATTATAAGTAACTTATTTCCATTTGATTTTAGGTCTACTTTGTTGTGCGCTTTTAACACCTGTTATTATGGTTCTACTAATGTTTCAGGTTAAGTCTACTAATGATTAGGAACCTACAACTACACAACAAAAGTGTGCTTTTGAAGTGTGTTTGGAGGTTTGGACAGAATGAGGCAGGTACTGGAGGAATATAATCAAAGCCAAACATGGTATTCTTGATCATTGGAGGCCAACGAGGGGCAGGGATACACTTGGTGTAGGGGTCTGGAAACACATCTCCAAGATGAGAAAACAAAGAGGAAAATAAATGTAAAAAAAAAAA
>JAJOOH010013582.1:0-17742 GCA_029582605.1 Solanum gracilifrons
CCCCCCCCCACCACCTGACCACTTTTGAGAAGTACTCCACTTTATAGCCTTGTAACAAATCTACCAACTTTGACCACTTTTTTCCTAAAGTCTCCATTTTCCACCTTACCTTCCTGAATCTGCCCAAGATGGTATTTATTTCCCAGAATATTTTTCCAACATGATATTGACCCCCATAAAGCACAGTATTCCTTCTTTTCCAAATACTCCATATCACAACAAATGGAACATTATGAAATACCATCTTTGATCTACTATTGCCTTCTATATCCCTCCACAATCTTATACTTTGCTTTAAGTTCAATCTATTGTCTATCAATCTAGCAACCTTACAATAATGACTCCACACCTTATTTTCTACATGCCCTTTCTAAAACAGATGCTCAATCATTTCTCTGTTTGGTACTTGACAACATCCACAATCTTCAGAGATTTGTGGATTCCAAGTATTCATAATTGCCGCAAATGGAATTTTACCCAATCAAATTCTCCAGTTCAGAAAGGAGATTTTAAAAGGTACACCTCTTACCCAAATGCTATGTAAATCTTCATCCACCACATGTTCTTGTCTCAATAGTTCCAAAGCACTTTTTAATAAAAACTTTCCATTGCTGGTTTTTGTCCACCAAGTAAAGTCCCCAGTATTCTCCTAATGAACATACCTCAACTCTTTTTCTACATGATCCACCACATACTTAGGAAGCATCTCATTCATTACTATCAGATTCCATCCATCTTCATTTAAAAAATCAGATATATCTTTTAAAGGATGACAAGATACTACCTCTGAATGCATACAGAACAAAGGTCCCAACTTGGTCCAGCTATCATACCAAATAGTAGATGTACCACCCTTAGGTTCCCACCACAAGTGTTGTTCCACTTTTTCCCTTTGCATAAAAGGTTGGAATTTTTTTTTTACAATATTTATTCCAAAGAAAGTTAGACCACAAAGAGTTTTTTGTTCTATATTTCCACCACAACTTTGCACACATTAAATTTGAAATGTCAAACAAATTAAAAACCTAAACCCTAAACCACCTTCTTGTTTGGGCATACACACTTTTTCCCATGTTGACCAATGTTTTCTCCTTCCTAATTCCTTAGAGTTCTAGGAAAATCTAGACAACAATCTATGAACCTCTTTAATGACACACTGTGGAGGAACAATGATAAAATATAAATAGGGATACTTTGTAGTACACTGGTCAGCATCCTCCCCTTCCAAGCTTGAATTTTGCTCCTTACTTTCTCAATTAATTCAGAAAAATGCTCCTTTCTTTTTCTAGTATGAGACACAGGGCACCCTAAGTATTTAAAAGGAAAAATACCTACGATTATACTAGTGATTTCACCTACATTTTCTGTGATAGCCCTAAATGTATTTTAATGCATGTAGAAAAAGCTTTTTTCTTTGTTCACCTTCTGTATTGATTAGGATTCATATTTTTGTAAGACCTGCATAATTTTCCTCAGATAGTATCCATTAGAAGAGGCAAAAATAATGGTCTCGTCAGTATATGCTAGATGATTCAACTTAGTACTCCACTTAGACAATCTATAACCAACAAATAACTCAACCTAAAACAAATGATTTAATGCTCTAGACAACACATATGCAGCCACGATAAAGAGAGCTGGTAATAAAGGGTCTCCTTGTTTAATGCCCCTAGTCGAGTGAAAGAACCCATAGTTATCCCCATTGAGCAAGATATAATAATAATTATTAGCAACCAATCTCCATATCACATCTATTATCATATTAGAGAACCCCATCTTCCTTAGCACTTTCATCAGGAAAAACCAAGAAAACCTGTCATATGCTTTAGTCATGTCTAGCTTTATTATCACATATGAAGGTTTTCCTCTCTTGCCAATATCTGAAACAATCTCCTGAGTTAACATAATATTTTTCTGTTATGTTTCTGCCTTGAACAAAGCCTGATTGATTAATAGATACCACCCTAGGTAAAATATCCCTCAATCTGTCATGACGAATTCTAGAAAGAATCTTGTTCATAAAATTACTCAGGCTAATATGTCTCATATCTGAGAAAGATTGGATATTTTCTTTCTTAGGAATAAGCACTAGATTAGCATGAGTGATATATTTTGGGAGAGTACTACCTTCAAAGAAGGATTGAACTATCCTTACCACACCCCTCTTAATTATCTCCCAACATGTTTGATAAAAGATCTCGGAAAGACCATCAGGCCCACATGCACTATCTCTATTTAGATTAAGCAGTCTTTTTCACTTCATCTTCTCCTGGTATTTCCCCAGCAAGACATTGTCTTCTTCTGTAATCATCTTTGGAAAATGACTTAGTAGTGAAAAGTCAGTAGAATCCATCTCTTGAATGAACTGTTTCTGATAGAACTTAATAGCCTCCTCAGCAATGTCAACCTCCTGACCAAGCTAGCACACATGTTCATTCATTATCTTACTCACCTTCAACTTATTTATCCTTCCTTTACTAGACTATGAAAAAATCTAGTATTTCTATCCCCACTGTCAAACCAATCATACCCAACCTTTTGTTGCCAATACATTTCCTCTAACCAAAGATACTTAGTATACTCTGTCCTTTCCTTTTGCATCACTGCTCTATTCTCCTAATTATGAGATTCTTTAAAGAGCTTCTTCTTAATTCTAACAACCTCTTCTCTAATCAGCAACTACTTGAATATATCACGAAAGGTTTCTTTGCTCCACATAGTTTACTCTTTCTCTTGAAGTCTAGAAAAGGGTTATCAGAATAAACTAAGTCCCAATTCTTCCGTACTACATCCATAAATGACTTATGCTCCGCCCAAAACATTAAAAATTTGAAAGGCTTCCTAACTTTGTTATCACAAAAAGTAACATAGGTGCGTGATCTGAGCCAATCCTTGGAAGGTGCTCCACCTCAGTGTGAGAGAAGAGATTCTGAAATTTTGCATTTTGTAATATTCTGTCCAGCCTCTCAAATATACAGTCATCTCCGACTTTCCCATTGCACCAAGTAAATGGGCTCCCTTTAAAAAAGATTTGTGATAGATCGAAAGATTCTATACAGTTTTGAAAGTCTTCAATATATGCAGCGGTCACTGGTATACACCAAATCTTTTCTTCCCCATTAAGCACCACATTAAAATCTCCTACAACTATCCAAGGTTTAGTCATGCCAGAGGATAATGAGTACAAATTATCCCATAAATTCATCCTCTACTCTTTATCACATCTATATATATATATTTATAAAGGAGAAACTTAAAGGAGGTGATGTGGCACCTCTCTATGGCCTCCATTCATATTTTTTCTCTCCTTCTTTTGGCTTTTTTTCTTCATTTTCTCAATAAATTATTTTTTATTAATTTTAAAATTCAATCATATTTACTATTCTAATCATGTCTAATAAGTTACAAAAAACCTCTCTCTATTTATCCTCTCTACTTAAATAACATGCCTCTTCAACTTCTTTCTAACTATTGTTATGGTTTACCCAATCTATAAATAACAATCATCTTTAGAGATGTTCAATGTTCATTTCCATTTTTTCATTCTTTCTTTTTGTAGATAGTGAAATTTTATTGATAAATCCATATTAAATTTTGGATTAGTCCATAAATTCATGATATATTGACCAAGTCAAATTACTGGTTAATAAAGTTGGATTAATATTTAAGTCAAAATGTATGACTTAAATAAAGTCCAAATCATATTTGGGTCAGTCCATTTAGTTGACTGTACGAGCCCAACTCATGTTCTTCAAGCCCGAGGACCAAAATTGCTTGGATAAAAATAACCCTAAAACCCTAGCTCAAGCCTATATAAAGAGGTCTTCATATGACCAAAATGAAGAAAAAAGAAGAAGACACATAGAAATACATAGAGAATCCTTGCTCTTCAGTGGTGATCTACAAGTCTTCCGCATACAAAGAAATCTTCGCTCCAAGTGTTGAGCCGGAAGTACAAAGAAGTCTTCGTTCCAAAAGTTGAGCCACAAGTATTCCATTAAATTAAGAACATCATTGAAGAGAAGAATCAGGGGATTACATATCTTTTCTTAAAGATTTTATAAAGATTGTAACCTTCGCATAAATTCAAATACAAATACTGTTGTTTGCTTGCTATTTTCTTTTCCTATTTCCTGTATTTCAGGATTGAAACTTTCGACGCTTACAAATTCGCACGCCCAGTGGGAAAATCTTTACCTCTCATCTCTTCTCTTCAAGAAAATCAAAGTTCAATAACGCCGAGTTGACTTTCAAGAAGATCAACTCAAAAGTTGTATCTGCATCTGTATCCGCATCTGTATCTACATTTAAATCTGGATTTGCATCTGTATGTGCATCCGCAAAAACTGTTGGATCTAAATTCTGCATTGCTGAGGAAAATATCCTTGATATTACTGCAGGAAGCATGAGACTTATCACAAGGAACCAAGCCAAATTGCTACGACAACAAGCCTCCCGAGTGCCGTCTGAATCTGCTATTGTCTTTGGTTCATCTCCAAAAGGTGTAAAGTCGCCTGCAAAAGCCGCAAAAGAAGACATTGCCGAAATGGTTGAGATGATTCTTGCACAATTGAACCTATCCACATCTAAAAAACCATTCACTTCAGTCGACAATGATGACTTAAGCACTGGATCTACTCCGCATAACATATCTGGATCTCATGTCATGGAAAATAGACGTTATTCTCCATCATCTACAGTGGTGATGCAAGCGATGGTGATCGAAACTTCCACTATACAAGAAAAACCTGCAAATTTGATGAAATCAGTTAAAGGCCTATCAAAGTACATCAAAGGTCAAGACGTCCAAATTACCAAGTTGACAAACATGATGGAGAATATGGAGGAAAGAGAATCCACTCAATTATGTGCAAAGCTTCATGAAACTCAGGAGAAAATAGAGTCCTCCGCAAAACAAGAAACAATTATCAACGAGTTTCAAGTGTCTGCTGAAGGTTTGATTCCTATTGACAAATTGAAGAACTTCATAAATGAGGCTATCAAAGATAAATTTGAGTACATGTCCAAGTCTCCTCTCACATATGTAAAGCCGTATTCTCAGAGAATTGATAACCTAAAAATACATGTTGGCTATCAACCTCTTAAGTTGTAGCAATTCGACGACAATGGAAATCCAAAACAACATGTAGCACACTTCGTCGAAACTTGCAATAGTGCTGGAACATATGGTGATTATCTTGTTAAGCAGTGTTTTAGATCTCTCACGAGAATTGCTTTCGAATGGTATATAGATCTTGAGTCTAGTTCCATCGATAGCTGGGAGTAGATGGAGCAACAATTCCTTAAGCGTTTTTATAGCACAAGGCGTGTTGTGAGCATGATAGAGATTGCAAACGCCCGTCAAAGAAATGATGAACAATTCATTGACTTCATAAATCACCGGAGGAGTTTGAGCCTTAACTGCAAATATCGCCTTAATGCAACTTTTGAGATTGAAATTGCATCCAAGGTATGCATTGGGATCTTTGTTATATATTGCAAGACATAAAGCCTAAAATGTTTGAAGAACTAGCAACGCGTGCTCATGATACAGAACTGAGTATGCCTTCAAATGGAGATCAAGAATTGTCCAACTTCGAAACTTACAAAGGAAATATAATTGACATTGAGGATGAGGACAAGTTTTCATCCGAAACCAAAATTGAAGAGTCTATGTAAGTTGACGTGCTCCTTGATGTATGAGCCTAAACTGCAAATCACAATTCTCATCGACGCACGAGCCTAAAATGCATGTCATGAAACTCATCAAATTCAAGCTAAATTTTCAAGCTTCAAAGCTCCTCAAATTTGAGTTAAGTCTTCAAATCAAAGTACTCCTAGATCATCAAATTTGAGCTAAGTCTTCATGGTATAAAACTTATCAAATCCGAGCTAAATCTCCATGTCGTGAAGCTTGTTGAGTTCAAGCTAAGTATTCAAGTCACGAGGCTTCTCAAATTTGAGCAAAATCTTCAAGTTTCAAAGCTCATCAAATTCAAGAAAAATCTTTAAATCAAAATGCTCATTGACGCACAAGTAAAAAAAAAGTGTCATGAAGCATATCAAATTCGAGCAAAAAAATCTTCAAATCAAAATGCTCCTCGACGCATGAGCCTAAAATGCAAGTCATAAAGTTCATCAAATTCTGTTGAATCTTCAAGTTTCAAAGCTCATCAAATTTGAGCAAAATCTTCAAGTAAAAAAAAATGTCATGAAGCTCATAAAATTCGTGCTAAGTCTCAAGTTTCGAAGCTCTTCACAGTTGAGCTAAGTTTTCAAATCATGATACTTCTCAAATGCGAGCCAAGTCTTCAAGTCAGAAAAGCTTCATAAAAATGAGTTAAATCTTCATATTGTTACTTTTGGCTCACATGAGTTTAAATCTATATGGTCCAAAAAATCTAATAGGTTGAAAACCTTGAAATAAGTGGCCTAGAAAAATTAGAAGAAGAAAAAAACTCACATGCTTTGCATTGAAGTGTAAAGTAAATACATTTTATTGCTTCAAAATTGCAAGAATTTTTACGCATCATAAGGAAGGGATGAAAAAAGTGGACATATCATTCCATACAAAAGGTCTAAGTAGAAAAAAAAATCAAACATTACGAAGTGGTTTGTCAACTCGTCTTGGATGTCTTCATCAAGTTCGCATCACCTCTTCATCAAACATCATTGCTTCAAATATTTTTATGGATCAATGCAGCCATAAGCGAGCCTCTATATTTCACATGGGGGCATATTTTGAAGTTTGATTAAATGAGTTGATAATGTGACAAGTAGTTTCTCTCCAGAATTAGGACAAACTACCGCAAAACCTCTTTCTCGCCAAAGCCAAAACTACAGAGGAAGAGGTACAAAGTGTGATTCATCGCTAAGATTCAATTAGAGGAAGATACACTAAGTGTTGCTCTCTCCAAATCTGTAATTGTAGAAGAAGATGCACTAAGTGTGGCTCGTCGCTAAAGCCGCAACTGCAAAAAAGAAGAAGACATTTCATGTGTGGTTTGTCATCAAAGCCGCAACTCTAAAAGAAGATGCACCACGTGTGGTCTGTCATCAAAGTCGCAACTGTAGAAGAAGATGTACTAATGTCGTTCGTCGCTAAAGCTGAAATTGCAAAAAAAGATGCACCAAGTGTGGTTCGTCATCAAATTCACAACTACCAAAGAAGATGCATGATATGTGATTCATAATCAAAGTCACAACTGCAAAAGAAGATGCAATAAATATGGTTCATCGTCAAAGTCGCAATTGAAAAGGAAGATGCATCATGCGTGGTTGATCATTAAATGTGCAATTGTAGAAGAAGATGCAATAAGTGTGGTTCATTACTAAAGCTGCAACTTTAAAAGTAAATGCATCAAGTGTAGTTCGTCGTCAAAGCCTCAATTGCAAAAGAAGATCATGAAGTGTTGTTCGTCTTCATTAATGCCACAATCGCTAAAATATTGCACCATGAATGATTCGCCGTAAAAAATCGCAACTACAAATGAAGATGCATTTAGTGATTCCTAATCAATTATGGATTACCCCTCTTTTTTTTTGTATGGAATTGAGAATGTTTGTGGTCCATCATAAACCTGTAAAACAAAGTGATGTGTCTCACGGTGCCAATTACACGAAACTTCTAATCGGCATAAAAAAATTTGTGGCATATGCTCTCGCGCTCGTCATGATGAATATGGTTGTTTTGGCTTAAGAGTTTTGTGTTCTCTCTCCATGTAGATGATGACAAAATTCTCAATCAATACGGAACTCAATAGGCGGCTCTTTGGTGAAGATGCAGAGAAGTAAACTCATGAATGTTGTCAAAAATCAGTTAGATCACCAACTTCAAAAAAATAATTATCGTCAATTCATGCGGAGTTTTACCTTGGTTTTTGGATATTTAGAAAACTTTGATGTCTAGTTTCTATAGAATCAAGTCATTCGTCATTGGATCCTACACCAAGGTAGAGATGTTTTGGTGAGACTGCATAGAGCTGTAAAAAAAAAAAGGCAGATTTGATAGCAAACTTCAAAAATTAATTCCCACCAATTCAGAAGGGTTTTGATTTTGAATTTCGGGTATGTCGTATCCCTTTGAGTCTAGTTTCTGGAACATCAAACGAATCATAATTTCGATGTTTCTACAACAAGTTATGAACTTTCTACTGCAGGCGTGCTGTGCTGAAAAAAAGTGACGAAAATTGAGTTTGGTATGCCTCAAGTTGACAATGAATCATTGTAAGAGCATGTGTATTTATAGAAATCAAAAGTACATAAATTGTATTCCCACAAATTATGAAAAAACCATATTTAAAACAAAATTATGGTAAATTTTCCTAGGAACCAAATTATAGTAAGTTTCTATAGGAATCAAGTTTTGGAAAATTCCATTGGATTCAAGTTATGGAGAATTTCCATTGGAATCAAATATGGAAAGTTTTGAAAGACTCCATAAAAAAATATATTTCACGAATGCTTCAAGCCTTGTATTTAAAGGTTGGACACCGTAACAAGCCTCGAAGCAGGGGGCATTTGTAGACAGTGAAATTTTATTGATAAATCCATATTAAATTTTGGATTAATCCATAAATTCATGATATATTGATCAAGTCAAATTACTGGTTAATAAAGTCGGATTAATATTTAAGTCAAAATATATGACTTAAATAAAGTCCAAATCACATTTGGGTCAGTCCATTAAGTTGACAATACGAGCCCAACTCATGTTCTTCAAGCCCAAGGACCAAAATTGCTTGGACAAAATAATCTCTAAAACCCTAGCTCAAGCCTATATAAAGAGGTCTTCATAAGACCAAAAGGAAGAAAAAAAAGAAGACACATAGAAATACATAGAGAATCCTTGCTCTTCAGTGGTGATCTGCAAGTCTTCCGCATACAAAGAAGTCTTCACTCCAAGTGTTGAGCCGCAAGTACAAAGAAGTCTTCGTTCCAAAAGTTGAGCCGCAAGTATTCCATTAAATCAAGAACATCATTGAAGAGAAGAATCAGGGGATTACATATCTTTTTTTAAAGATTTTATAAAGATTGTAACCTTCGCATAAATTCAAATACAAATACTGTTGTTTGCTTGCTATTTTGTTTTACTATTTGTTGTATTTCAGGATTGAAACTCTAGACGCTTAAACTTTTTCTTTCATCTCTTTCATCTTTCATGTACTTAATAATGTCATGATATGGTCTTCACTTTGATAAAGATCATAGATATATTATTCAAAGATTTATCATAGAGATGTTCACATTAGTTTAATACAACTTCATCAAAATGAAGAAAAAGTTTGAATGGTTTCCAAATATTTTAAAAATTTGTTAATGCATTGTTTTGATTTCAATTAATATTATTCTATTCTTTTTTATTTTATTTTGATATATCTACTAACATTGTAATTATGCGAATGAATGAAGATTAAAAGTATCACATTTTTGTTTGTGTTTTTGTGTGTATCTGTTTGTCAATTTCTAATTAATATTCTAATTTATTTTGTCATTGTTGAAACGTATAATATTACCTCTGGTACATTTCTCATAGCTATTAGATATTGTTTCCCTTAAAATATATTATATGGTCTATCATATTATACATCAATCACAAAATAAACAAGTAAACCATCTTTTTAGTATTTTTAAAACTTTTAATTAATAAATAAATTATTTAATGAAAAGAATGAAAAAAACATCTCATTTATCTGTACATATATAATAAAAAGTTATTTTATAGTTATGCTATAATAAATGTGCATTTGTGATTAATATATATTTAACTTATAATTATTTAAAGAAAAAATTATATATCTTATTTTTTCACATTAAAGAAGGAGTTGTCTTTTGAATATTTAACGTCTATTATTTTTTTTAGTGATGACTACAATGATAAGTAGATTAATGTTATAAAACTCTGCCACTCCTTTACATGTGTGTACCTGTTTGTCAATTTCTAATTAATATTCTAAGTTTTTGTCATTGTTGAAAGTTATAATATCACCTATGGTACATTTCTCATGGCTATTAGATATTATTTCCCCTAAAAATATATGATGTGGTCTATAATACTAGAAATCAATCACAAAATAAATAAATAAATAAACAAACCATCTTTTTAGTATATTTAAAATTTTTAATTAATAAATAAATTATTTAATAAAAATTCTCATTTATGTGTACATATATAATGAAAAATTATTTTATAGTTATGCTTGAATAAATGTGCATTTGTGATTAATATATATTTAACTTATAATTATTTAAAGGAAAAATATCTATCTTAATTTTTCACATTAAAAAAAAGGAGTTATTTTTTGAATAGTTATTATCATATATTAATTTTTTTTAGTGATGACTACAATAATAATTAGATTAATGTTATAAAATTCTTCCACTCATCTACATGTGTTGGGGACAAATATTGATCCAACTCTTGGTATGCCTTTCATATTTTGTCATTCTATGATAATTTTTATATAATCGAGTAGATAAGTACACATCAAATTACTAACGACATCCTGACTTCTTATAAATACACATTTTATTATATACTATGTGTTTCAATTCTTTTATTTTCTATTGCAAAGTATAATCTCTGATGTAATGTTGTATAATAAACTTAATTTATTTTTCTTAAGATATTTTATGTTTTTCTTCTTTTTATCGGCAATGTTAAGCGGCGATTAAAGTTTGAAAATATCTTTCTAGCAATTTTCTGAATAGACAACATCACGACTGTGACTTGATTTGTATTTTTTATACACTTTTTAGTGAAAAATAGTCAATTAACGACATCAATTATTTTAAAAATATATTCAATTCCGCGTAAAGCGCGAATAAGTACACTAATTTTGCATAAACAATAGTGACAGTGAACTTGAAATCCATACCAAGATTTTGTACCATTAATGACAATTGTTGATCTGAATTACTGATTACTGTGGCATTAAAGCCATTATTTACAAACATCCAAATTTTTCCATTTGTATTATGAAAAGCTTCTGGAGAACTCAATCTCCTTCTATATCTATTAATAATCCTGACTTGTTGGAATGGTTCAAGGAGAGCAATAAAACATAATTTATGAAAATTGTTAAGCATCTCCCTCTGAAAAGACCTTTGAGACTTCATAGATCTTATGTTCCAGATAAGAGCTTTAATCCTGACTTATTCTACTGAGATCCCACACTCACACTCTTCTTTGGTTGAATTCCAAATCAATCCATTTTCCTCAAATTTAAGAAAAATAATTTACCTCCATAAAGTAAGGAATTTTTTTTTCAAAACTCTTTTGCAACCTCACACCTTAATTTTTCACCCTATATCTAGACTCACGTACTGATTTTCGATATTAGTTTGGGATTCGACTTCTGATTCTCAATTTGCGACCCAACTCTGGAGTCCTGGATGGGGTTGGGGTTAGATCCTAATTTGAATACTAGTCATGAGTTAGAATTTTAGGTCAGATCCTAGGTTAGATATCAGATTCGAGTCTAAAGTCAAGTATCGAGGTGAGATTTTGAGTTAGGTATTAGAATAAGGTTTTGGGTCAGGTGTCAAGTTTGGGTCCCAAATTGGTCGTTGGGGTTGAGTGTCAGGATCAAATTCTAGTTTGGAAATCAGATATCAGAGTCACGATTCAAAATTTGAATCTCGAATTGGGTGTCAGGTTAAGGTCCTAGATCAATCATTGGTGTCACTCCTCGAGGCTATCCCCTGGGCGTAAACACGGGACCTAGGATCACGAGTGACTCCAAGCTAACCCTGAAACTAGCATATCATAAGTATGCTACCACAACTGAATAAAGAGATACTATGTGGAAGCTTAAAACACTAGATAACTTCAAGTGGGGAATACTAATACTGATCTGAATATATAAATAATTTCTAAGAGTTTAGTAATACTGAACAATCACTCAAAAGCTAAAGCTGAACCTAATACTATGTCTGAAAAAGCCTCTAATTGACTAGAGTTGCTGGGACATGTCCGTAGCTAGCCCTAGCAAAATTGAAACTGAAATGAAAGAATAAATCTGAAAACATGTCTATTGTCCTCGAAGTATGAGGACTCACCACTGAAGCTACTGAATGTGGATCGGAAACCGATCTACGCGTGATCTGAATGCTGAGGACCTGAACCTACCTCATGAAAAGATGTAGCGCAGAGTATGCGTCAGCACTGGAAGGTACTGAGCATGCATGATAAGATAAAAGTTGAAAAAACATATAAGCTGAACAAAGCATAACTGAGTAATGACACAATCTGAACATAATGGAAATGTTGATATATACTGAATAGAACTAAACTGAATGCAATGACCAAATACATAGCATGTTGAGACTGAATACTGAAGTATAACTAAAAACCTGGTCGAATGCACTAGGTTCTGACTGTGGGAGATACTATTAACCGACATAAAACCATGTGAGCTAAACGTGGAGTCCGATGTATATGCCCCATCTAGAGGACCCATTATACCTTGCCAGGGGTATAAAAGCGTGACTGGTGTGATCACTAAAACTGATGCCCACAGAGGAAACTTAACCTATGGGGGCACGTAATTCTAGGACTATGAGGGTACGCTGAAACCCTAGTCCACTTGGTGCTAAGCCTACTCCCAACTGAATATGTATGTGATACATTATAACTGAAATACTGAATAGCTCCAAATACTGACATGCAAATCAGAGAGTGTAACAATTATATACTGATAATGTGACATTCGAAACTGAAGCATGTATATCTGTTTAACTGACCTAGCATGTATAATTCATGAACTAAGAGAATCTACACGACTAGGGCTCTGAGTTTCATGTAAAGAACTAAGCAACGATTCCATGAAAACATGATAATATAATTAGGAATACTCTAACAACTAAATCACAACAAATATCTAAGGTTTTAGAAACCCTAAGTCTAAGAAAGATATAGTAATCAAGAATCTGACTGAATTCTAGGGGCCTAGAGGATGAAAGGAATCTACCAGTGAAATCCCACATACCTGGTGACGAAATCTACGGAGAAATCCTTCGATTTTGGGGCTGGAACTGAATAAAACTTGTTGCATTCTTGGAAGGGTTTGGGTCGCCCTTTTTCTCCTTTTTTGTTCTAAGTTTGATGAATTTTTAGTGAATGAATTGCTTAGGGAAAGATCTGACCAAGTTACTAAGCTAAAACTAACCAAAACTACGTAGTTTAGAGATCAAACGACGTAGTTTAAGTGCCCAACGCATAGGGGAAAGGACCAAAATGACCCTAATGTAATTCTGACGAAGGCTACCCACGGAGGGACCTACGGTCCGTGGGTTGACCTGCCAACCGTAGGTAGGGATCGTCGGTCAAGTCTGCCCGAGAGGGCTTCATTAAACCTAGCATAACTTTTTACTCGGAGATGGGATTGTAGCAAAGTCAGTGGTGTTGGAAAGAGAATTCAATTACGTATCATTTGGTAGGTCATGGGCCACCTAATTCCTTTTGTGCTAAAAGTTATGGTTGTTTGAAGTTGACCCAACAATAATATGAAGTTGACCCAACAATAATTTCCCTCTAACTGGCTTCTGACGACCTACGGTCCGTAGGTCTAACCACAGATCGTACTGGTCGACCGAGGGTGGGATCAGAGACTATAAATATTTGGGACTTAATGATGGAACCCCACCTATGGTCTGTAGTCCTACCTATGGTCAGTGGGTGGTTCCGTTGGTACTGGCACTACATTTTCTGAAAACTAGGATTTTCTTTGTTTTGAGATCCGAGGTGTTACAATTGAGGTCGGGTGTTAGGGTTGGGTGTCAGGGTTGTATCCTAATTTGAAAGTTAAGGCCAGGTTTTAGGTCTGGTGTCTAGGTCGTTCCCCGTATATGGGACCTAAATTGGTCGTCGAGGTCGAATCTCGATTCAAATATTGGGTCAAATCCTAATTTAGATGGCAAGTCTCTAGTTAGGGGTCAGGCTGGGGTTCCAAGTCATGTCAAATGTTGGATTTGGGTCTCAAATCGGTCATTAGGGTCAGATGTCGAGGTCAAATTCTTTTTTGAAGTTGGGTGTCGTGTCCCAATGCAAAACTCGTATCCTGAAAATAGATTCGAGGTTAGATCTTAGTTTAGAAGTCAGACTCTGGATAAGAAGTCAGACTTGGATCAGAAGTCGAGGTTTGGTCTCGGGTTAGATCTTGAGTTAGGTATTGGAGTGGGGTTTCGAGTCGAGTGTCAGAGTTGGATTTCGGGTCGATAGTTGAGGTTGGGTCCCATGTCAAGTGTCAGTTTTAGGTCCCAGATCGATCATTAGAGTCAGATCCCAATTCAAAAATTAGTTCTCAGATCAATCGTCAGGGTTGTGCCCCGATTCAAGTGTCAGGGTCTAGTCCCAAATTGGTTATCGATGTTGGTTTCTAGGTTAGAAATCATTTTTCAAAAAAGTATTATCTATTCTCTGGCAAAAAATAAAAAATACTTTTTAGAAAATATTTTTTATTCACCAACCAAACATTAAAAAATATTTTCCATTCACTATCCAAACATGAGAAAATAAGTTAGAAATCAAGTTGTTTTCCTGGAAAATATTTTCTATACAAACATTTTCCTTAATACCAAACACACAAGTAATTAATAAAATTAGGTAAGATTCTCTTTTATAGAGATATATAGATAGGATGACAATTGATTCTACACATTTTGTTTAGATATTTACTATGTTCTTAGTTAAGTATTTTGTGAATAACAAGTAGCAATTACATTTTTGAAGCCACTTTTTAGATTTTAAAGATCATACATTTATCTTGGTGAGGTACATTTTTTGGGGGTTTTAAAGAGGCAAGGTGTAATCTTGTCAGAAACGATCTGAAAACACTATGACATCGTGAAGTCATATTAACTCATATAATCTCTTCTGATCGATTTCAATTGCTCCTGGGACTGCATAAGATTTGTCAATTTCTTTGTCATTTAACATATAAAAAGATTCAACATAAAGAATTACTTGCTCCTTTACTATCATATAAGAAAACTCCAGCCATTGAGCCAGCAAGTGAAATTTACTCCATGTATGATGTGGATTTGGGGAAGAATATTGCAAATGACACTATATTTTTTTGTAAAATTTAACCATTTCAAGTTATATAAAATTCTCTTTGAGAAACTATCAAAAACCACAATGGATCTTATGGATCTATTGACATTCTTTAGAACTTTTGCCATGTATTCATTAAAGCAGTTGTAACGACCTGATTTCGTCATTAGGGAAAAGCCAATGGAGAAAGAATTGGGGCCAGAAAACTTTTGAGTAGTAAATTTGGATTTCGTAGCCTAGTTTAGAATTGGATGAAATCAAAGTCAGTGAGGTCTAGGGAAATATGATAATAAATGAGAGATCTAATTATGATTTTAATCACATGACTAGATAGCTAAGACGTTAAGGAACCCGTACGACTTTACAGAATTGAATTCGGGTGAGTAGAACTTCCGAAACTGATCTTAGCGTGAAAGGGTATTTTCTGAGTGTCATGGGATGAAGGCGTGTTGTGAAATGGGTGTTTGGAATTCTTAATTTTGCTCACTAGTTCCGTGCAAGCCGCTGGGGCGGGATTTATCCCGCCAAGGCAGAGCCGCTATGACGGGTTGGGTCCTGCTACGGTGGGACGATCGCGACTTAAGTCAGACATAAACCCCAAAACTATTTTATTCTACACTTTTCGACTTTGAGAGCTAAGGAACGACCCCAGGGGTTTTCTTGACAGTTTTCCACCATTCTTGAGGCTAAAGGTAAGGTTTTCACTCCCCGAATCCGTATTTCGATCCGTAAAACATAGTTTCATGGGTAATTATCATTGGGGGAAGGTTTTAATCTAAAGTTAATGGTGGAAAAATCCCTAATTTGGGTATTAGGATCTTGGGTTGGCCTAGGGTTGATAATGTTGATTATAATCTGGGTAATTAGGCCTCGTTTATTGATCTTTGTGTTAATTGGATATTTTTAGACCACGAACAAGCGGGCAGAATCCGGAAAGGGAAGATTCAATTACCTTAGGGGATTCAAGCTTGGATTCGAGGTAGATGATGGTTGTGATTTCATGTTGCTGTGATATATGTTTGTAATTGCTCATTATAATGCATGTATGCATGCGAATGTTGCATTATTGATCACACTAATTGTAAATGAGGATAATTGAATAATTGTATGCCATGAATCACCTCTTATTGCATGATTGTGAGAATATACATTGTGATTGTGATTGTGGTTTGTTGAATGGATCGGGTGTTGCGTTCCGACATACTAACTTGGATTAGTTGCCACGTTCTGGCATAAACATGGGATCGTTTTCCACGTTTCGTCATAAACATGAGATCAGTTGCCACGTTCCAGCATAAACATTCGATCGGGTACCACGTTCCAATATGCTAATAGTTTAGGTGTGGGTTCCATGAGAGGACCATTGAATTGTGTTGTGTATCTAACGATGATTGATATTGGAAGACTGTATGTTGCTCTAAATTGATAACCAATGTGTATTATTGAGAATGTGGAATGCTACATTGATCCTGAAAAAGATGACTAATATTGTATATGTTCGGTATATGCCTGTTTTATAATGTTGTGGTTATTTTCATGTATTTCACCTATTGGGATAGCCACGTGATCCTACCATTACACTGTGGTTGTGTACTGATACTGCACTTTCTTATTCTTTGTTGAGTACAGGGCATCTTCAGGCGGCTATTGATAGACCTCAGCTAAGTGACTATTGATCATGACAGGATTCAAGGGTGAGCCAGCTCTTTCAGGCTGCCATGGATCTCTCTTGTTTAAGTCCATTCTTTTCGGACTCAGACTATTTGTTTAAGGTATTTGTTTAGTTTCGGGGTTGTACCCCTTGTTCTTAGACTTGTCGTTAGTAGAGTTTTGGTACAATGAGTTTCAGGTTCTAGGGGTTGTTTTTCCACATTAGTTTGGTTAGTTGTTTGTTAAAACCTTGAAGTTTTTGGGGACTCTATTTTTAGTCATTTAAACCTGCTTTCGTATCTTTAAATGCCTTAGTTTTCATAAAATTTATTTGTTTGGGTTGTAGTAATGGTTCTCCCACCAGAGGGTTTGTGTGGGTACCAATCACGATGGTCTGGGTCGTGACAAAGTTAGTATCAGATCCCTAGGTTCGTTGATCTTATTGTAACAAAACGAGTCTAGTAGAGTCTTACAGAACAGTAAGATGACATATGTACTTTTCTTCTACAGGCTATAGGACTTTAGGAAAAACTCACTTCTTTCTACTCTTTTTCGTGCTATGACTTCAGTCCAATTGGTATCTGGGTGATACAAATTGGTATCTTTCCTCCTTCGCTCTATGGTCCGAACTAGAGCAACAAAAGTGGTACAAATATCACTAGCAAGAAAGGATGTGTATAGACTACCGACAATTGAATAGGGTCACCATTCAGAAAAAAAAGTATTTATTGCCTCGGATAGATGACTTTTTTGACCAATTGCAAGGTGCATCAGTTTTCTCTAAGATTGATTTAAGGTCTGGTTACCATCAGTTAAAGATTGAGGTGGTTAAGAATTGGGTTCGACCAAGTTCTATGATTGAAATTAGCAGTTTTGTGGGGCTCGCTAGCTACTATTGTCGCTTGTGGTATGAGTTGAGACCAATTGATTTGGTTATGCTGGATATGACTGACTTGATATAATCTTAGGCATGACTTGGTTGTCCCCCTATTATATCGGGCTTAATTGTAATACTAAGTCGGTAACTCTAGAGATCC
>JAJOOH010013585.1:0-15699 GCA_029582605.1 Solanum gracilifrons
TATATATATATATATATATATATATAGATATAGATATGTGTGTGTATGTATAGATAATGGAGCATATATATAACTACTTGATATTCAGAAATCAAATCCATGTTTGCTGAAATGTCTTGCTCCAAATATTACTACATTATGCATATGATTTTTAATATAACACATAAAATATTTTTAGGAAGAGTGAGGACTACAATCAATTAATTTATATTAACAACCATTATTTATTTTTACAAATATTACAATTTATTTATCACTTACGTGCATGCCTCTTATTTGTAAAGATAACTAGTATACGTGCTCGCGCGTTGCACGGATAATTTAAAATGTAATAGTTTTATAATTAAAAATAACTAATAAAATGTATTATGAACTTAATAATATAATTTAGTTTATAATAATACTAATCATTAACTTATTTATTTAAGCATATTAAATTAATATTATCAGTACACAATTTAGTTTATTGTATTAAAATATTATATTAAAATGTTATATCTATAGTTGTATCAGCTACGCTTTTAGTTTTATAATTTATTATGGTGAAATTTTTCTAAGGATACTATTAATTTTATTATTATTCTATCTTGATCAAATATGAAATAGTTTAAATATTTTTACGTGTTTGCACTTTATTCCTTATCAAAAAAATTATGTTCATAATTTATTAGTTCTAGCATTCCATATAAAATATTATATGTTTTAGTTAAAATCAAAATATTTTTTCCGTATTAAATTTATGTAAAAATTTAATATAAAATTGATTTAAAGGTAAAAGTAATCTTAATTAATACAACCAGTATATTAGATTTACTCAAAGTTTGTATTGGATATTTTAAAATTTGAATTGTATCAGAAAACATATGGATATGAATGAGAGGTTGTTGATTTGAATTTATCCGCTTAAATATATTATGTGTAATAATAGTTTTCTTGAATTACTTTTTTTTTTTAAATTGAAAATTAAAAATTGTACCATATATTTTAGAATTGCAATTTTCAACTTAATTTAATGTTATTATTATATGACATTGTGAATTCTTAAATTTGCTAAATGACTTATAATTGTTAAATTGTTCAAGGTTGAATTTAACCTTTGCTAGATATAGATAAATATTATTTATCTGAATCCAAAAGTTTATAGTTAATGGAATTTTAAAGTGACCAGTTATTTTTAATTAGGACTTATCAGCAACTTATTTCTATAATTGGCTACTTAAAATTTAAAATTCAAAATGAATTGGTTAATAGTTATCGGATCCTAATTTTTAGCAATATGGAAAAGAAGTTTTAAAACTCCCTATTTAATTGGATAAATATTTTTTTTCTAAATAAAGATTAATTCAGTTTTGAAATTGTAATTTTTGTAAGCGTAAGATGATAAAATGTTTTTATAGTGTTTGCAATTTTTATTTTTAGTGTTTGCATTTTTACGTAACTTTTTTTTTGTTTGCAATTTTTAACATTTTATTTTATTTTTTGTCAATTTTAAAAGTTAACAATGAGATATAGATATATCGATATATAGACTACCGCTTTACAGATGATTTTATTAGTTTTTCTAATAAAGGGTTTTATATATAAATGAATTATTCTTCTTATCATGTTTAAAATATATTAAAAATTTTATATATAAATGCAGCAATCTATTTATTTAAAATAATATAGTGAATTCGTATGGTAGTTTTTAAAATATTAAATTTAGAAGTTGTGGAAAAATTTAAAAAATAATTTTAAAACGATTTAAAATTATTTTAAAAATAAATTTTAATTTAAAAAAAAACAGATTTTTTAGCATTATCTTTAAATATTTATCATGAAACTAAATTTTAAACCATTTATTTATGAGTTGTCATTATTTGTGTAAGTTGATGACATATCTCTATTTTTATTTCAAATTTTAATTTATAATATTTATATTTAATAGTTAATTAGTTATATAATATTTAATTATATATTATTTAGAATTCTAAAAATTTGTGGCACTAACATGTGGCATTTTCTTCTCATATTATATATTGATAGAAGATATAAAGATAAATTATTATTATTATTATTATCTGCATTTTTTGTTATAAATAAATATATTGTATTTTTAAATTTTAAACTAATAACTACCCACTAAAACCACTCATTGAAATTCTTTAATTAACATGACGCATGATTATTATTTTTTCAATTTTAAAACTAATAACTATCCTCACTTCACAATTAAAAATTTCATATTTAATATTTATTTTTAAATTTGAAATTATTATGGGGCACTAAAACCACTCCTTAAAATTCTGCACTAACTAATCTATCAGCATTTATCTTTATTAAATTATAAATTATTTTAAATTTACTATTACTCTCTTCTTTCATTTTATGAATTTTTTTATTTGTTTAGTCTTTTTTTAAATAGGTATATATTTTCTTCTTCAGCTATACGTATAAGTTATAACTTAACACTTATAGATACTATTAAGATTTAAATTTAAAATGGCAAACTAATTTTATATAAATAATTAATATATTATTTTTAATATTAATAAATTAAACTTGAGAAGTTATAAGCACTATCAACATTATATTATGAGAGAAGCGTAAAAATATACATGTCAGTTCATTTCAAGTCAATTCTAATTTAAAATTTAAAAAACAATAATGTCAATTATTATCTTAGATTTAAATATATGTCGAGATAATTTTATGTGGTAGAATGAAAAAAATGATAAGGATAACATTGATAAAACTCAAAACTCATCTTTAGTTTCTCAGAACTCAGTTTAAGAACTCAAGTGTTGGCTTTAAAAAACTTTATAAAATTTATTAATCAAATCATAGGGTTCATGTGGAATTATGAACATGAACGACTCAACTCAAGGATCTTAATAGCAATAAAGAACCTCAGTACTCAGAACTCAAGACTCAATGATACTACTTATCCCTAGACTACTCGACTCATAGGGTTCATGCGGAATTATGGGTTGAACAACTCAACTCAAGGACTTCATGGGTAACATGTAATAGCCCCATGATTAGGAATATAATCTCGAAAGGGTTAGGAACTTGATATTCAAAAACATAGAACTTGAAGATACAGCTCCTCTCAAAGATTCTCAACTTATGAAGTTCATGCGAAATTTATGGGCATGAATGACACGACTCGAGGGTTTACATAACGATATGGAACTCGTGAATATAACTCTTCTTCTTCTTCTTATCATACGTAATTCCTAAAAACTTATTTCGAATCAATAGTCGATCTCAAAGGATTCACAATTGGACTCAAAGACTTTCATTAATTCTACTCTTAACTCTCTCTTGAATTTGAATTATGGATTTAAGAATTATGGTTCATGATATGAACAATCTCGTAGATAGTGTAAACTCATGAATACATTCTCCTCACTCTCATGCTCACTTACTTGAGTGTTGAAACAAGTTATTAGAATTTTTAGGAAAATCCTCAAAAGACTGAAATGACTCTCAAGACTTGGCTCTTAACTCTTCCTTGAATATGAATAATGAATTATGAATTATGAATTCAAGGTTATGATTTGTCAAAGGAAGGATATTGTAATGATTAAGAGTGTTTTTAGATAGTTAAACATGAGAAACAATCAAGAAATCATTGTCTGGATGCAAGTCTACGACGTGGAGATGCATTTTAATATTTGGCCACAAAATAAATTTTGAGGGAAAGGGTCCCACAACCTCTCCGCGACGCGGAGGAAGATTTTGTACATAGTGAGGGCAAGTTCGCGACGCGGTGTGGAGTGCCTGATTCGCCCAACTTTTTCCTTCTTCATTTTCTAACCCATGTTTGCCAAAACTCGATTGTTTTTCTCAATTCCTCTTTAGATTCAGATACCCAGTACATATACAAAGAATCAACTCTAAAATCGATATGATTTCCTCAAGAACTCATCAATCTCATATAAACTCAAGAACAAAAGACAATTTTAAGACAATAAGTCACGAACATCATACTTTCAAATTTCTAGAACGAATTTCGCTGAAATAAACATGATTGATGTGTGGGTGAACAAATCCAACACTATGGAAGCTTACATACCACATAGGGATTAAACCATTGGCGAAATTGGAAATCAAATCCTCAAGAACTCGACGAAATCTTGGCCTATTATCCTCTTTTCTCTTCTTGAACTCTCAACTAAAACCCTAGGTGTATATTAGGATTATAAACTGAACCTAATCAGATTAGACCCTTAAAACCTTACTAAAAATGAATTCAATTTGTTTGGGTAAGGAAAAGACCAAAATACCCCTTACTATTCTCTGGTAACTTTCCTTAACTAGACGACTTGACTTCAAAAGGGCATATCTCAGTCATCCGACCTTGAAACTTATCAACCTTTGTGGCGTTGGAAAGATAATTCAAAGACCTTTCGTTTGATATTTTATGGGCCACCTAACTCATCCTGTACTGAAAGTTATGATTTTTTTAAGTTGACCCAAAACTTAAAAAAATTTAGGAATGACTTGAATGAATTCTCTTTAGTTCTTGTTGGAACTCAAGGTGCTACATCTACTGACCTTAACACTTAGGAAAATTTTAAAATCCTTGGTAAAATCCTACTTACAACGAAGGATTGTTCGAGTCTGAGGTCAAAAAATTTTCGGGGTGTTACATATATCAATACTTATTTATATTGTATTATAAAAGTAAGAACTCCAACAACAGAATAATAACTAAGTAATGCACTATGGGGAATGGAGGAGAATGTATATTTAAGAGGTGTAACAAAGAGAGTTTAATAGTGACTAACTTTTAGTAGTAATCGTACGAAAGTTTAGATTCACTATTTATAGGAACTTATACTTTATCATTCATTTTATTATTGTTTACTTAATTTTTTTATTTAATAATATTTACATTATTTTAAAAAATAATTTAGTAAATGCATTGAAATTCGCGTGCAACAAATGTGCGACAAAACTAGTATATATATGTCACGACCCGAGCCTACATCCTGGACATGACCATCACTCGAGAACCATTGTTGGTCCCCAAGCAAACCCTCATCCTGGATGATTACAAACCGAAGACTAACTCAAGCATACAAAGATTAAAACTGAAATCAAAATTCATCAAACTTAAATACAAAGCTTTAACTCAAAAGAAAACTCTGAATAATATAATATATTCAACTTGCCCCAAAATGGGCAACTTAAGTCTTTAAAACATTTAACAAAATAGATGGACAGACTTCTGAAACTCTATTGTCTATCTATGAAGCCTCTAAATAACAAAGATGGAAGTTGGGACAAGACCCACGACATCCTAACAACTGATATAATTGAAAGGTAAATGAAATCCTCCGGAAGCAAGGAGACTCACCATACTAACTTGAAATCCATGTCATAACAATGAAGCTCCTATTGATGACCCTCAATAATTGTATCTGCATCATGAAATGATGCAAGCCAAATGACTCGGTACGTTAAATGTACGAGCATGTAAGGGAAATTCTAAAGCATAAACATAAGCTTGAATTGGTAAAAAGGGAACATACTTACCTCTTCTCAACTCACTCAACTTACAACTGTGGAATAAGATACTCAACTCAAAGATATGATACTCGACTCTTGGTACCCAACTCTGGATACTCAACTCAATATAAAGAACAATACACATGTAATATATGGAAAGCTTTTAAAACAGTAGAAATCAACTCAGTGTATTAAAGTATATAATAACAACTCAATTTATATATAATAAAATATAATATAACTCTGTGGGAGTTTCTCTAACCGACAACAATCACTATGGGCTATGTGATGATACAACGTCTCGCCCACGTTGCCAAAACTGTCATATACTTTGCCACAATATAAGACCTCTAAACTAAGTGGATCCACTAGTATGTGCTAAAAAGCACAAAGGAATCTTCTAAAAAGTATGAACCTTTCTACCCACGTCGACTACATGGTTTATGGAGACTTGAGTTATATAAACTCGTCCCCATATCGGTGCTCTATACTACTCCCTAAATATACTCAACTCATATGTTAAATATTATAACTCTTTCTGTGGTTTGAGAGAATTACTCAAAATCTTTCTCTAAAATGAGATGTTACTTAACTGTTCAAATCTCTTTTGGAAATCTCAGCTTCCTCGTCATTTAAATGTAAAGACATTTGCTCTTGGGAATACATAGTTCCCATATATCATTTTAAAGAAATAAACTCGACTCTACTCTTTCTCAACTCAAGTTCTCAAGTCTTAAAACAAGTTTAGAAAAATTTGTCAAAGACTTCTCAAGATAAGGTTCATGCCAATTACGTGAACGACTCAATTCAAGGTTTTCAACAACCATAGATAGAACTCAATACTTGAAACTCAAGTACTTCAATGATACTACTCATTTCAAGAATTCTCAACTCGGAGGGTTCATGTGGAATTATGAGCATGAACTACTCAACTAAAGGACTTAAAGATACTTCTCATCTAAAGACTACTCGACTTATAGGGTTAATGAGGAGTAATAGACATGAACTACTCAACTCAAGGACTTCATGGGTAACACGTAATAGTCTCATGATTAGGAATATACTCTCTAAAGGATTATGAACTCAATACTCAAGACTAAGAACTTGAAGATACTACTCATCTCAAAGATACTCAGCTTATGGAGTTCATGTGGAATTATTAGGCATGAACGATTCGACATCAAGGGTATGAATAACAATATGGAACTCATGTATCCGACTTTTCTCATTCTCATACTTACTTCCTCAAGACTTAGCTTAAATCGACAGTTGATCACAAAGGATCCACAATTAAACTCAAAGACTTTCTTGAACTTTTACTCTTAACTATCTCTTGAATTTGGATTATGAATTCAAGAGTTATGGTTCATGATATGAAGGGTCTTATGATGATAAAGTAGACTCATGAATACATTCTCTTCATTCTCATACTCCCTTGCTCGAGTCTTGAAACAAGTTACTAGAAGTTGTAGAAGACTCCTCAAAAGGACTCTAAGGGACTTTCTCGAAATATTCGAATGAACTCTTAAGACTTAACTCTACCTTGAATCTGAATTATGAATTCAAGGCTATGATTCACGTTATGAATGATTTCTAGGTGTTTAGAAGTCATTTAGAGTAGTTAGAATCAATAGAAAGTTTTAGTACAATTTAGAAGGACTTAAACGAGGTAAACGATGAAAAATGGGTTGGGGCGGATGGACTTGGCGCACAGATGGCGCGCCGCGCCAGCCCTAAATTTTAGAGAGCTATTTTTGTCACACTGCTAGCACGCTGCCCCATCCTTGTTGGCGCTACGGAGACACATCGCGCCAGCATCCCCCTAGGCAAAACTGACGAACTTTTCCTCTCGTTTTCTGACCTTAATTCGATTAATTTCGATTCTTTTTCTCAACATCTCTTTAGATTTAGGTACCCAAAACATATAAACATGAATCTAACTCAAATTAATTCTAATAATCGACATTAAATTCTCAAGAACTCCTCAATCTCAACCCAAATTCAATAACGAAAGCAATTCAAGAACACCCATCAAGAACATTCAAACTTCCAATCTTTTTAGGACGAATTCACGCTAAAATAAACATGTTTGGCGCGTCAATGAACGAACCCAACATTATGAAAGTCTAACATACCTCTTAGGGATAAAACCCATGGTAAAAATCCACAACAACTCTCAAGAATTTCGACGAACGCCTCGATCATTTCTCTTTTCTCCTCTTTTCTCTTCTTTTCTTTCTTCTTTTCTCATTTCTAAGAACCTTGACATCCAAGAGGTTGAATGATCCGTGTAGGATCAGGACTCTTCAGGCCACTACTTCTACTCTTGTTCTAGATTAAGTTGTGGTCACAGTACCATCGACACATGGTCCTCCTCCCTGGTATATGAACAGACTGAAGACTGAGGGATTGATGACCATTATCAAGGAGAAGAGGTTGTCTACTGATAGAGTAATAGACAGATACACAGAGATTATCAGTTGTTGAGGTCCCAAAAGTTCCAGTTATTCACTAGACCCTTTGGCCCTTATGTTTTTAATTGGGTCTGGGAATTCTACACCGCATACGGAGCCCTGGTGCCACAAGGAAATAAAAAGGCTACAAAATTCAAGTCGGTTGATTATGTGTTTGTCGGGGGTAAGAAAGTGAAATTCATATCAATGCAAATTTGGAATGCACCATCAACATCTCCGATAAGTACCAATACATGATCAAGAGAAAGTCATTGGAGACTCTCAAGAAGTGGTTGGCCCCTTTGATATCTGATGGCACTCCTCCATGGTTGGGGTAGGAGCTCCAATAGAGAAGAAGGACCTCAATGTAGCAGCGAGGTACTGGTTTGGCTTTATCAGCAACACTGTCATGCCATCCCAGAATGAGTCTATTCTACGCCATACGAAGGCAACCTGTCTTGGTTGCATTAATGATGGGTGCAGTCTCAACTTGGGGATGATTGTGGGCCAAGAGATGGCTATGAGGGCTAGACAACGCCAAAGTTCTCTACCTTTTCCGGTGTTGATCACTTAGCTATGCAAACGAGCCCGAGTGACCTTTGATGCGAAGAAGGATGCGGATGTGATTCCCACATCTTCTACCGACATCCGATAGATCGAGGCTGACTATCTAAATGACGAGGTCGAGAGGAAGATGGAAGCCCCGGTGGACACATCCCCGGTTGTGGATACTGATACATTACCTGCGGAGGCAGTGTTTCCTACTCCGGCCCATGGGCCTTCAAGTACACCTAGTGTTATTCCTTCTGTGACTCCCAGTTATTCTACAACTCTCATGCCTCCTAGATCTGGTGCTACTGTTGTTGTTGCTTCCCAACCTCTATTCACCCAAGCTGCGATACTACAGATGGGGCAACTAGCCCATTCTGCTGGTAGGCGTTCCTCCAGGCTTTAGGCCACCAATGTCGGGATGATTAAGAGGGCCCTCAGTGCTACTGTGACACCTTTTCGTGTGTCCATTGATGCCTTTGCGGCAATGATAACGCTGTGTGAGCAAGGCAAATGTGCAACTGAGGAGGTAACAACTCTAAAGGATATTATTGCTAAGCTGAGGAAGGACGTGGACCAGTTGAAGTCCACAAATATGTCCATAATTTTTGGTACTGTGGATATCCCATACCTGCCAGCTGATACAGATATGCCTCTAACTACTGCTGAAGATGAGGTTCAAGTTGAGGAGGTAGATACCACAGAGTCTGAGGCTGAGACTGATTAAGAGTAGGTTGGTGTCGATCAGAAGGACACCTATGAGGGCTTGACAGAGGTTGAGGAGGCGATGATAGATTCAGCCATGCAAATTTCTTTGGCAGACACCACCGTGGCTGGATCTAGTTTTACTGATACCCCGGGAACTGATGCCCAAGTTCAGAGTGTTGCACCGGGTACTGATGCCCCAACAGATGAAGCGACTTTGTAGACACGAATGTTCTTTACCTCCATCTATGCCATTTTTATTGACCTTTTATCAATTTGTTGCATTTGAGGACAAATTGCTTTTATTTGCGGTGGGGTGAGGTATTCCCATACCTACCTCTTGTGATTACCATTTTTGTTTATAGATTGGGTTTTTGTGATATAAATTGTGCTTTCACACTATTTTGTGGATGTTTGAGCTTATGGCTCTATGTTTTGAATGATAATGGTTTTGACCCTTTTTGGAAAAAAAATTGCCACCTGTTGTTTTGTTTGATTGAGGTTGTTCAAGTGCAAATTTGAGTGTCGGTTATGATCAATATCGGTGACTTGAATAGTGCTCTCAATCAAACCAAAATGAATGTGCGGCTACAATGAGGCCAAATGAGGTTGCATCGACAATATGTGGAGATTTTGCATCTTATTGTGACTAGTCGATTATCGAATGAGTCTCTTGTGATTAACATTGTACACTAGCGAAAGTGTGGAGTCCTGTTCGATATTGATGCTAATGCCTTGTGTGATGAACTTACCGTGAAACTTGTGTGATGACACCTAGAATTTGCCCCGTTGGTCCCGTTGACTAAGTGATGCAAGCTCTTGAAATGATCTAAGGCAACAATTTTGAAGAGTGAAACAATTTGACAATATACCTCTTTTGTGGCCAACCTTGTGAGTGCGTGAACTTTTCTTAAAACCCTTTTTGAGCCTAATCCTTTTCTTGGAAGAAACTTGATTGTCACGACCCATGGGTACCCCCTAGATGTAACACGGAGTACTTGATCCCCAAGGGGTCTCATACAAGCCCTTAGCATATCATAAACATAAAACCATAGAATAATACGGAATTAAAAAATTCTTTACAATCAAAGCCTTTCATAAAAGAGAATGGGAGTCTAGACATTTGTCTCATTTAGCCATCTAATATTATCGAATAACGAATACGGACAGAACCCTTACAATAGTTCTCATATGACATACTAAAAGAAACTACTGAGTAAAGATACTCATCCTCGAATCTTGAGGACTCACCAGCTAGCAAAGAGAATGACCTATTCCAAGTTTGAATCAATATGAGATCATCTTCAAGGACCAAACCCTACACTTATAGAAAATGTAGAAGTATGGCTTAGCACAAAAATGTACCAAGTATGGAAGCCATTCATAAAACATTTAAAACATGCTAAAAGGGACATTTTAGTTGAAACCATCCTATATGCCAATTTGAACATCATCTTTGAAATAGTTGGAGAACGTACTCTTAAAACATCTCACATATAATTCATCATAGCATGAAAGGTAACAACATAAACATAAACATAGTCCCTAATCATAGACATAGTGCAAATATAAATCATCATAAGACATAATGCACATCCATAGTCAAATACCAAGACCATCTCATCATAATAGAATCATCACATAAGTAACCCTAAGTTATACTTATGCCATAAATAGATAAGATCGCATAACCCTATCTACACTAAGTACCACTTTTAGTTCACCATGTTTATACTTGTCATACATTAGTCTCATATATAGTTAATACTCATAGACAAAGAAACATTCATATTCATTAGCTCATGTCAAGGAAAGTCAACCATAACAACCATTCAAATGGAGCATGCATGAATTCATAAATCAGCATAATGTAATGGACCACACCATGGCTACTCTCAAAGTCTACTTGTGCCATGTATGAGCGAAGTCCCATACCCTCACTCACACTAAATAGATCTTCCTGAGGAGTCATTAGTCATAGCTCATGTTTCATATTCATAGTTCATTTACATAAGAGAAACGTAATATGGATACTCTCAAGGTCTACTTGTGCTATGTATGAATAGCATCCCATAATACCACTGATACTAAGTAGATCCTTTTGAGGAACCATAGTACATAACTCAGTTTCTTGTTCATAAGAGGGAATATAGCCTTAACCGGTATAGACCATGTGAGCTACATGGAATCCGATGTCATGTAACCCATACCAAAAAAAGGTGTCCTGCTTGCCTTAGGTAGAAGTAAATGTATTAGCTTTTAGGTGGATCCACTAGCTAAAGACCTATGTGGGCACATAGTTACGGGATATGAGATTGCCTCTAGAAACTCGGCCTATTGTATTGACGACAGAGCTTCCATCTCATGAGATCATATGTAGAAGACCCGGCCGATTTTATTGGCGGGAAGGCCTCTACCTCATTTTCAATATCCACTCAGTGCTAAGCATATTCCCCAAATTATTTGTTTAGTCTTGAATTAGATTTACATGTTTGAAGGAGTATTTTACCCTTCGTTCAACCCAACTCATAAAATAGCTCATAGAATCAAGTAGGTAAAAACTAACTTTCAATCTTAGAATCATCATTAGATAGTGAGTAACCGTTTCATACCAAGATCATATGCTTTCTTGACAATGAACTTTCAATCAACACAATACGGTCATCACAGTCATGTACATTTCATGCATAGTAATGTGTAAAGGTGCATATGAGAACTATACTTTCAATTAACACAATTGATACCTCATAATCATTTTTATGCATGGAGTGTGTGTGTGTGTGTAATTGTCCTTGCAATGACACAACAACAACATTATCATCATAGACACTTCCCTCTCAAAGTTTTCATAAGAACGTACAAAATATCACAATCATGCATAATTCACATATATTGCATTCAATGATCATAGACCATATAAATCAACACATCTAATATTCATTATAGTGGATATGGATATAATTGTAATTCAAGTAGTTCATTCATTGCATGTATAAGCCCATATACTTATATTGTAGGTCATGTGGGTAAAGTCCTTCCACAATGGTACCATATACAATTCAACATGCACAATAGCTTCCTTCTTAAAGCCTCAATATTCATAGCTCATTCATATTAGTTATTACCCTTAAGGCCCTAGAAGTCATCTTCATGTTACAAGCTTTACTCTCAAGCATTACCTCACATGGTCATCATGTAAACCTAATTATCAAGGTAAACTAACCACATGCTTCATTATTGATCAGTTATAGTCATTTAGTATCATATAGTGTCAATCTCAATACTACTCAACCATGATCCAACATATAAGACCTAATCAAGTTCATTCATGTCTACAAACTCTACTTGTAAGTATTTCATGTCTAAGGCATCTAATCTAAGGCAATTCATAAAGAAGTTCATCAATCTTAGGAGATCACATCTAACTCTTCAATTTACCTCTTTCATGGAACAACATTAGAGTATATAAATTTTACACTATAATCTAAGGTTAATCAAGAATACATGGATATTAATACTAAAGTCATGCAATTTAATCATAATCAACCCACACCCACTCAATTGGAAAAATTACAACAAACATAACTCTATCACATTCTACTAGTATTATTTGAGAGGAGAAGAATTTTGGGAATTATTTGGGTTTTGGAATAAATGATTTAATTTGGTGAATTTTGGGTTTACAATGACTTATATAGGGGTCCTAGGCTTGGGGAAAATGACATATCTTTGAGTTAAAACAATTGGGAAAAGACCCAATAAGTTCCCCTACTGGAAACTGCCGAAATGGCATGTGAGACCCCATGGTTCTTTCGCATATTATGTGTATCATTGAATGAGTGTATGAGGCTTATATGACTTGGTGTATCATTTCAAGAGAATAAGGTTGCAAAGGGTAGGTAAAAAAATCAAAGAATTAAACTAACGTTATGGGTCAATGATGTCCTTAAACAAGTTCGAGTTAAATAATGTCTCTTCTAACACCTCGCCCGTTCGTAAGGTTTAAATTAACCAGTACCTTTAGGGTAAGACAAAGAGTGTCTTATATGCTAATAAAGGATGTTTTATAAGGTGATATAGTCTCCCAATGATTGTAAGTTAAGTTTTGAAGTCAAGCAAGTTGGGAAATAAAAGTTGACAAAGGTTAGAGTAAGTTTCTTTGATAACGTTTTTGAAAATTTGGTAAAATGTCTTGGAGCTTTTCTCCCAATCTATAAAGATTTAGAAGAACCCCAATCTACAAAATCAAAGGTCTATGAGTCTACTTTCCAATGCACTAAATCATTTGTTCATACAACTTCAGAATTTAAAGATATTTAGATTTTAGTGAGACTACACAAGCAGGCACGTGAAGGTGGGCCCCTAGCCCATATGTTGGTTTAGCTTTATAAGATCAGATTTCCCTTCGTTTTATCTCATTATTTTCTACCAAAATAAGAATAAAACAGTCCTAAATCCTCTCTAAAGGTTCACTTATCATCCAAGCAAAGATCTACAAGATTTCAACATGGTTTCACCCTCGAAACGTTCATAGAGATTGTGTTATTTCTTTCTTCCTCGTTGGTTGTGATTTGAAGGATTCTTCATGGTGAAGGAGTTTGTTTTTAGGTGGTGTTGCTGCTGTTTGGAGGTAATAATTCTCACCCTTCATTTTATTGAGTGATTCCAAGTTATAGCTATGCTATATAAACAAGAACACGAATAGATGGCTGGAAAATCGTATTCTAATAGTTATGTGATGTTGGGCTGTTTTGAAGTATTTTATGTTATTGTTGTTGCTGGAATTTTTTTGGAAATGCTTTCTATGTGTGTGGTTCTTGTTGATATGAGTCTGGAAGAGAAGAAGAAGTATAAATGGATATTTAATTGTAACCTAAATTAGTGTAACATTGGTTCTATTATTGCATTGCAATTTTTAAATTGTTTCTTCTTGGTTCAACCTCTTGCGTTTAAGGAGACTGTTTGTTATTGACAAGACATGTTAATGTACTGCAAGCACCATCAAGTTTAAGTTTAGGTTTTGTTATTTTAAGCTCTTATTGCATATGAAGATAAAGACATGACTCCAAATGTAATCATTGGACGAATTTATAGGATGATGAATGGAAGCGGCGAGTTCAAGTTATTATGGTTAGATTGAATAATTATAGGACTGTATTATACATATTTTTTTATGGCTTTAATGGTTTGAAGACTAGTGGTTAGGATTTGGTTATGGTTATTTTGGGTTGGAAAAGAGGGGTGTTGTGATATGCCGAGTTTTAATTGTTGTGCAGGCATACTCTATTTGGTTGTTGTTGACTATTGCGTAGGCCTCCACTTGTTAATAGCTTCTGCAAAAATGTATGTTATGCCAGTAATTTGAGGTTGTGAAGGTAATGAAGCATACATTTAAAAATGGTCTGGCGAGCCAATCACTGTGCTAGTGAGCTCTAAATTGCTACTTTGACCCTGACGTGTTAATATTCTGCCTGTAATGATTAGGTGACATGATTTTCTGTAGATTACATACTGTAAGGAAGGGGTACAATCCATATTGATACAACAAGACCCAAAATCGAGGTATGTTAAGGCTAAGCATTGTACTTCCTTTGAGCACGAATTTTGGAATTCTAATCGTCAAATATTGTTTTACTACTCTATTACTAGAAAGACCTTTGGTGAAAGGCATTGGTATTGCAACTGGTATATATTTGTGACTCCATTATGTTGCTATTCCACTCGTTCGGTTAGATAGATTATTTGGCGTTTTTATGTCATTTTGTTGATTCTCTTGACAATAGGTCCATGTGTACAAATTCTATTTCTTCTTTAGGTGTAGTAACTTAAAAAGATTAGAGATGAACAATATGAATTTGAAATCAGTCCTCCTTCCTCGCTAATTTATATTTTTGAAAACTTTAAAATAAAACGTCGATCTCCAAAACTCTTAAACATAAATCGTAGGTTTAAACTACTAAAGTACGGGTTTTTCTGAAATAATTTCATTCACAAAACACTAAGGAAACATATATAGGTACTAAGTGAGGAACTTTAAGCTCTTTATGAACATCCTCAAGGATTAAGGTTCCTTTCTAAATACAAGTAAAGTGTTCCAGTTTAATCTACAAGTATATAAGTTTCACGAGATATTTACATATTATATGAAAGTGATTACGAAATTATAAGGACAAGAGTACCATTGAGCGAAGATTGGCAACATGATTCAGGTAACAAATGCAATACAGATCCATGACATTACATGCTATGCATTCTACTTCCGAACTATAATTGAAAGGTATGGGGCCTATTGCCTATATTTATACGTATAAGACACAGATGGCCATAAGTTGGCGAATATGATCCCGGTTCGCTACTGGAAGGCACTACCATTGCTAGCACTTGGTTGGGTATGACATGCATTTGCATATATATATATATATATATATATTAACAACATGAGATTATGCGAGCATACCATGCATATTTAATCTATATAAGGTTTAATGTCAGC
>JAJOOH010013586.1:0-10960 GCA_029582605.1 Solanum gracilifrons
AGTACTTTTTAGAACTAAAAGCCACTAAGATATATATATATATATATATATTTGTCACTAAATAAAGTGTTAAAATAAATTATATTATAGTTGAAAACTATTTAAAAAGAAGTTGTTGAAGGCCCATGCTATAGAATAATTGTTCATAAGACTTGGGAGTTGAGATAAAGGAAACAAGTGTCACCGCCCCATTTTGTTTGATCCAACCAATGGCTAGTGGACAACGGGATCGACAAAAGTTGTGATAAAGTGGTAAGTCTTATTCATTCTTAAAACCTTTGACATATGACTTTCGAATCGAAGTCGAATAGTTAGATTGTAAAAAAAAAATAGTAATAGAGTGCTAAGTCTCGTTCATTCTTTATCTTGATATATGACTTTTAAATAGAAGTCGAATTTAGTTAGATCGTTATGAAAATCAAATATCCGCGAGTGAAAAATAAAAAAAAATGGATGATCTGTTTTAGGTCAATTAAATTAGGACAATAATTAATAATTATAGTTATAATGTATATAAACAATACTCCTAAAAGTCACTATTTTCCTACTGAACTGAAAAATGTTTCATAGTTATTTCCGTGTATATTTTTTTGAATAAGTTAATTTATATGGAATCTTGCAAATTCGCTCTTTTTCTTATTCAAAGATTAGTTCCCTGACTCAATGTTTTCACATCGAGAAATAATTGCAGATGAAGAGATGGTTTTGATTGAATCGACGAGAAAAGAAAAAATTAAAAAATTTCTCACTATTTCAGTTAGAAATCATATTTCACCATGCATTTTCCGAACGAGTTGATTCAATTGAACATGAATGAAAAAATTATATTTTTTAACAGAAATTTTCTATTGATTTATGATAGACAGAAATCTTTATTTCTAACAGTAAAATTATATAATTATTGCTAATGTAAATAGAGAAATATCTAACAATTATTAAAACCAAACCAAACACCAAAAAAAAATGAAAGAATAATGTTTGGCTCCACTTATAATAGTAAAGTAATTATGTGTGTGTACGACATTAATATGCAAGAAAATCTAATGAATACTAATAATTTGAGGTTGAATTGACATGTGTTATTACATTAGATCATTCATTATTTCATTTAATCATTATATTATATAGTGGAAAATGACTTTACAAGTTTGGTAAATCCACTCTGGATAAATTCAAAAACTAGTCTAGCCAACTAGGGTTTGACAACATATACATGAGGCCCCACACTACTCTGTGTGGGGGGGGGGGGGGAGGGATAGGGTGTAAAAATAGAAAACTTTTGGTAAAATTATAATAAGTGGAGAATATATATTGTGGAACCAGCAAAATCATTTACAAAAATTATAATAAGTGGGGGCCAACATCCTTTAGAGAAAATGATTTTAGGGTTAAATCAAATTTTGGATTTTGGTTTTATTGGTTGTTAGATATTTCTCTATTTTCATATAGTGTAAGTAAAATTTATTATTTTTGTGTCAAATTAATTGATTTAAAAGCACGCTCTTTATTTTTATTGTTTTTCATTCTGAGTCAGATCTTCATATTGGAGTGTTTTTCCCAAAACTTGTGCTCAAATAATTTGATATTAAACGGAGTTTGGTCAAAAACCATTTATAGACACTAAGTTGAGGTGAGAATTTTTCTAAACTACATAAGTTTATCTAAATATGAATTTGATGGAAATCATTTTTGACTTTTAATTATTTTTTTCTGATTGATTAATTTCACACCACTTCTAGACATATAGAATATAAATGACACAATTCTATGCTTTTTGGAATAAAAATATTTTCTTTTTCGAATAACATTTGGAAAATCATTTAAAGTAGAGATTACCTTATTTAGAAATTTGAGAAATAAAACATTAACGAACACAAAAGGCTTGAAAGAAAAATATATTTTAAAAAAAGAGACAATAACAAAACATATTTATAATAATAACAAATATAATATAATTTTATGAGTGAAAAGATAAATTTACACCAATCTTATTTGTATTATTATTTTTCACGTATTTAGTGCAAATAAATTCCATTGTTTCAAGTCTTTGCACTTTTTCAAAGGAAGTGACTTAGAATTGACTTTTGTGTGAACTTAGGATTCTAACTATTTAAATTGATGCTTTTCAGACTTGTGAAAATAAACTTAATATTTTCCAAAATCTATTCAATCTATGAAATGATTAGTTATAATAGGTTCAAATTGATGATTGTAAGAGTTAAAATAACAAATTGATTGATCCCACTAGAAGCTTCTTTCTTCAAAACAAAGGTCAACTACCCATTTTTTATTCAACATACTTAATAAGAAAATTGACCAAGTAAAAGTCCTACTAATAATTTTGTTTTTCATAGTTTCTTGGAAGGTTTCCACAGTATGTTGGGGGTAAGTTTCATGTCATTCTATGAGTGCACTAGTTTAATTTTCAAAATTCTAATCATTGTATTTGTGTTACAAATTAGATGCCTTTCACATGCATGCATTTACACTTGTCAAACTAATTATGGATGGTCAAATTTATTCATCTAGTAGTTTAAGGGCATTTGTGATCTTATCGTGAGCATATCGTTTTGTATTTGTCGTTATTTTTAAAAATAATAACAATATCATACTTACTATAATTTTATAAGTGAGCGAGTGGAGTTTAGAGAGAATGGGGTATATGCAATCCTTATCTCCGTCTTCGTAAAGTAGAGAAGATGTCTCCAATAGACACATGACTCATGAAAATCATTTTTCATAACAGTTTGAAAAAAACGAAGAATTGAATGCTTGGATGAAAATATTGAAGAAATTAAAATATAAAATAGTAAGGATAACCAAGATGCGGAAAACTCTCACTATATCCCATTTATTTTCATTCCTAATCTTATCTCTCCTATTATGCCAGCACAATCATCTAAGCATCCTCATTTTTACTATCATTACCTTCTGAGTTATTGACTTGCTAACACTTCACCGCGTACAACACAATTGATTTGACAATCACTCTATATATCTTACCTTTAAGTTTCAGTGACACGTCCTTATCACATATGACACTAGATATGAGCCACCATTTCATCCAATCTGTTCTAATATGTTGTGTGTCGTACTCGTTGATTCCCCAATTTCATTGCATTATAAATTGAGATACTTGAATTTTTTCTCTTTTGGAGATGACTTGTATATCAATTCTCATATCTCTTTTCTGCTCCTATGATATGACATTAAGCATGCACTCCATGTATTCTATTTTAGTCCTGCTCAACCTGAAGCCTTTAAACTTTAGCGTCAGTCTCCAAATCTCATGTATGTTGTTAATTAACTCTATTTCATGTCTTGTCAATCAATACTATGTCATCTGCAAATTGCATTCATAATGGTACTTCCTCTTGAATATGTCGAGTTAGTTCATCCATCACTAAGGCAAATAAAAAAGGAGTGATGGAGGATCTTCAATGCAAACCCCATCTCGATTTGGAAATGTTTCGAGTCTTTTCTCATTGTACTAACTCAAGTTTTGATGTATCATACATATCTTTAATCACTCTAATATATATTATAAGTACACATCTGGATTCCATAAATTCTCTCTCAAAAGTATATCACATATCTTTCTAGGTCAATGTAAACCATATGTATGGTTTTTTTTCCTCCATTTATACTCCTCCAACAATCAAGCTCCTTAGAAAGGTGAATGACTTCGGTTGTCGATTACCCCGACATGAATCTAAAAAGTATTTTTTGTTCAGAAATTATTTTTAAATATATTTGAAACAGTAACTTAACTTTAATTGTCGGCTTAAGAACTAATCATTCCACCTAATTTTTGTGCTAGTATCAAACATAGTGTAAGCATGACAAAGTATTGGGCCTTGGACGGTTTAGATCCAACAACAGAGCCCATTTCCCTGCAAATTGGGCCAGTCCTCAGCTGAAATTGGGCCAAATTTGCTATCTTAGAGAATTAATTGCACTGCGTGGCCCTTTTGAGAACACTCTTTAATTTTTGGTCATTCTGTTTAAATTACACCCTAAATTTTAAAATCTTTTCACATCTATCTATTTTAGATATATAGAAAATAATTTTGACAAAGTCGCACTTCGGATAAAATATCTGAAATTTTATGGCATTGAAGTTTAGTTATTTTTGCCTAACTTCAGCCATTTTCGCATGATGTTCAGTCACATGTGGAACTTTAAAGTTTAAACACTGCATATCTAGTATAAGTAAACATACAGAAAAATAATTAATAAACTATATATATATATATAATACTCTATCTGTGTTCACCTAAAAAAAAATTACCTTCCTAGGAGGGAATCAGTGAATGTTTATCTCAAGGCTATAACTAATATCATTAGTAGTAAGAGTTTTGAACTCAATAGTTTTTTTCGTAAATATGGGTTAGACCCGTTGGACCAGCCTGCTCAATACGTAATTTTATGGGGTTAGAATTGAGGAAATGACACATATATACAACTGATAATTATAATTAGCAATAAATAGCCCAACATTAATTAGCATTTAATAGACAAATAAAAAATAAGCACAAACTAGCCCAAATTAATAAATAACATTTTAATAGTTTTTTTTTGTTTTCCTCGTATAACCAATCATCACCAAACAACAAAAATAACGGAAACATAAAAAACTATATATACAATACACAACCGCCTAAAAACGTAAATTATGTATTTTCATATGCTTTTTTGTTCGTTACTTGATAAAAAAAAATTACAATTGTATACTTGATGATTGTATATAGCCTAAAACAATGGTGTATTCATTCACTTACTTAGTATTAGTATACATTTATTGCTATGTTATCCCCTTCAGTGTATACATTTTTAAAAATCAAACACTTTATGTAGTCATTCACTGTATATACTGCATTGAAGATTTTTTTTTAATCATGAACATTATATATGCATTGCATTCATGTATACATATCCGAGTATTCATTCACTCAAAATTTATATACATTCCAGATTCTTTCTTCATTGTGTAAATGAGGATTGCACATGAAATTTAAAATGCTCAATAACAAACACACAAGTCGAATTGGATAACGAGAAGAACTTACATGGCTAAAATTCAGAGTTATGGATGGAGAACCACAAAATTAGAATCAAATATTATTTTTTTATGAATAATTCTAGGGATAGCTTTCTTAAACATGACAATTGATACATACAATCAATTACCATTATGTAAATTTTTGCCTAAATTAGATATAACCTTCAATTTCAAAAATTAAAACCCTCCAAAAAATTGAACGACAATAGGATCAAACATAGGCTAACAGTTAGAGAAAATGACAAGTAGACATCAACAAACCATCAAAGATTTAAAAGCAAAAAAAAGAAAAAATAGACACTATGGACGAATATTTTTATAGAACTCAAATATGTAAAAGTAATAAACAGAAAGTATAAATCATCTTTTACTCAAAGTAATGAAGAAGAAGAAGAAGAAATAATTGAATAAATATTTACATAATCAATAAAAATAACACAATTCAAAAGAATCGTGTGTATGAAAATGAAGAGAGAAAAAAGGAAGAAAAAAACCACTTTCCAATAAAAAAGGACACCATGTTACCACCTCCTAAAATTATTTAATTTAATTAAAAAAGAATTTCCCAATGTGGGCTACTCATTGCAAAATTTAATTTTTAAAAATCCTTTTTTGTCAAAAAAATAAAAAAGGGCTATATGTTACCAATTAGTAAAATAGGATGTCATGTTGTGCCATTTCTTCGTTAGAATTATTAAGAACAAGACCTTTTAGCCTGACCCATTAGACTCTAGCAATGTGGGTTAGGCTGTAAGATTTGTGTACATCATACCCTCCTTAGACTCAATCTCGTGGGACTACACTAGGATTTATTTATTTTTTGTAGTATTTTAGATCGATTTTGGTTGAAACAAACTTAATTAAGGAATATCTTTATTGAATTTTATTGAGCTTGTTTGGAGAAAAAAAACTCAAAGTAGATATATTCACTTTTAAAGGTTTGAGTGGAATCTAACAATTAAATTTTTTGAACCAGTAAAGCATTGAAAGTGAATTTTGAACATTAACATAAGTATAAAGACGAAAACAAATACTAACAATTACATCACTCGTCTCTTATTAGTTGTCACATTTCTCTTTTACACGTCCTTTAAAAAATGGTAAATAAAATGTATTTCAATACTAATTTATCCTTAACCTTTTCAACGTAATCAATATTATTTACCTTAAGAAAACAATTAATTATAAGAATAAAAGGAAAACCAATAATTTTATAAATTAATAAATATATTTTTGATATAATATTTATATTTACAATTAATATGAGCAGTATTGGAGAAAAAGTATGTTTGAAATTGGAAAGATGTTTCGTGGACCTTCGTCAAAATAGTTGGTCCAACATGTCGTTCCAAAGGAAAAAAGAATTATTCCATACTTTGAATTTGAATTAATAATATATACTCCCTTCCTTCCAATTTCCTTAAAATAATTATCATTTTAAAATACTAATAACGAATTGATTCTTAAAATTAATAGGGTGAGCCTTTTTGTATAAAGTGACCAATGTGGTGATAGCTCAAGAAATATATTAGTCAAATTATTTTTAATATTAATGTTTTATTCAAGGGTGTGTAAAATTTTTGACGAATAGAATTATGAGAAAAATATCTAATTAGACATTCATCCATACCATATATATTAATTTTACCTATACTTTCAAATAATGATGTATCTTACCATTAATTAAGAGTTTCCTACCACATATTGAGGAAGACACGTCTTGATACATATATTTTGTTACCAAATATACTAAAATAGGGAGAGAGGTAAATGAGATGGAGAGGGAGATAGTTATGTATCTCAGATACATATGAGAGCAGCAAACAAGATATGAGGGATGCAAGGGAGATTTGTCTATGTATCCCAGGTATAAACTCACTCGGATACAATGTACCTAGAACAAATTACATATAATTTTGACCCGATGTATCAAGAGATGCATGTATCTAAATGTATTTGAACGCACAAAAAACTGATAAGATTCGTAATATTAAAAATTAAAATGTACTATATATTTTTTTTAAAAAAAATTAATTGTGCCCTCCACCCACCCAACCAACCCATCAAACCTAACCAACGTGGTCAAGTATACAAAGAAATTTTTTTTGGACCCATTCAGCACAAAGAACTTGTAAAAGGAAGTCTCATGGAAAGACAAACAGTCAAACCAAAAGAAGAGTATAAAAGACTGGTAAAGCTCATTCTATTTCTCTCAAATTAAAATTCAAATACTACCTCTTTCTCAAGGAAAACTAAAATAGAAACTTTTGTGACTTGAGAAATGGGAAAGTACGTAGAGCTATTGGATGCTGGAATTAGAATTGTTGCTAGGTTCAATTCTCATTGTCCCCAAACATCGCGAATATATTATCATCCTCCTACTCCTAACAAGCTTGATGAACACCAACACCCCGAAGATCGCGATCTCCACCGCCATAATTACGGTGTTTCTCGAGGCGGCGCAACTGGTGGGGGCGGGGGCGGCTCATCGGTGATGATGGGGTTATTTTTGTCAAAGAGGATTTATTGACACTATTGATTTTATATTTTATACGGAACTATACTCACTAATTTTGTTCTTTATTCATTGTTAATTGTAATTCATTACAACGAAAACAAAGAAATTAAATTTACTATTTCAATTTATAGTGATCATTCCCACAACTCTATTATTTTTATTTTCTTCTTTGTCATGCAATGTCACATTCAATATTTTTTTTAAATTTGAATTTCTTCTTTATACTAGTACCAAGCTCACCAAAAACAATGAAAAAGCACATAAACAACACGAAACATTTTAGATATAAGTTATAACAAATGTTTGAAATTGGATAAATATTTCGTGGAAAAGCAAGAATGAATAAGTCAACACCGTTGTGAGTTTTAAGGACATTCATGTGTAATAGTCAAATTTGTTGGTCCAACATGACGTTCCAAAGGAAAAATTGAATTATTCCATACTTTTAAATTGCATTAATAATCTAATCTCCCTTCCATCCAGTTTCCTTGGCATTTTTAAATACAACGAATTGATTCTTAATATTAATAGAGTAGACTTTTTGTATAAAGTGGCTTAATAACTCAAGGAATACATATTAGTCAAATTAATATGATAAGTATATCGTAACATAGAGAGTAGAGTTAAGCATCATTGAAATAATTAGAGTTCAGAGTTTTCAGAAGATAAAAGTGTTAGATAATTATTTGTATTTATCCAAAATTTGATGAATAGACTTATCTAATATATATGTGTTTGAAATTTTGTGTGACTCTACAAAATATGTTCACTTTGAATTGGGAATCTACAAAGTGTGTTCAATTCCAATTAGGATTCTTGGAAGCTACTCAACCCTAAACCAGACTCTAGATAAAGGCCTCGAGGCCCCCAACCCAGCCCCGCCTCGAGGCCCAAAGTCCTGCCCCGACCCCGAGGTACCGTGCCCCGAGGCCCCCCGCCCTACTCGGCCCTACCCCCGAGGCAACGGGCCTCGAGGCCCCCAACCCGTCCCGGCGTCAAGGTACTGGGTCCCGAACGAAAATGACGTGTTATAACCATGTGCAACTGTGTCACGACCCAAAAAATGACGTGATGACACTTGTCTATTCCCACCAAGACAAGTCAGTCTCAACCTAACGAACGAAAGAAATGCTAAAAGATAAAGCAATAACAAGATAAAAGTAGAAAAACTTATTCATTCTGTTAACACTGAAAACATGGTTGTCACATGTACATGTCTCTAATACAAATTCATAGAATATTCATAGAGAGATCAAAATCAATCATTCTAGTTCGAGAAATACGCCACTAATAGTCCTCGAATCATGAATAAATCTCATGAGAGAAGAATCAAGGTAAGAACAGAATTGTACTCACAATCTTGATCAACAAAATCATGTTTCTTCATATTTTATTTGTGATTGCAATTTATTTTATATCCCTTTAAAATTTGTTGCAAACAATGTAATATGTTGATGAGAGTCAGAAGAGACTTGTTAATAATTTTTCAAAATACCTATGTTAGTGAAAGATATAAAAATTTGTACTATTTTTTTTTTCAATCGTCATTAAAAAAAAAGAGAGCAAATAGAGCATCATTTTGCAGCTTAAAAACGTTGACTACGTGTAATAAATTTTGTTAATTAATAGTGCCTTCCACCCACCCACCCAACCAATCAAACCTACCAATATAGTCAAATGTACAAAGAAAACAAAGAAATGGACTCATTCAGTCCTTTTATAATTATTAATCAAAAGAACTTTAGGAATCAATTAATTCAACAACGTGTAAAAGGAACGCTCATGGAAACACAAACAATCAAACCAAAAGAAGACTATATAAGACCAATAAGGCTCATTCATTTTTTTCTCAAATTAAACTTAAAATCCTTTAAAAAAAAATTATCAAAGAAATTAAAATAAAGTGATTTTGAAGTTTTAGTGAATTGAGAAATGGGGAAGTACGTGGAGCTATTGGATGCTGGAATTAGAATTGCCGCTAGGTTCAATTCTCACTGTCCCCAAACATCGCGAATGTATTATCATCCTCCCGCTCCTAGCAAGCTTGATGAACAACAATACTCCGATGACCACGATCTCCACCACCATAATTACGATGTTTCTAGAGGCGGCGCGACTGGTGGAGGCTCATCGGCGATGATGGGTTTATTTTTGTCAAAGAGGATTTATTGACACTAGTGATCATTTCATTCTGTATACTCACTAATTTTGTTCTTTATTTATTGCTAATTGTAATTAATTACAAGGAAAACAAACAAATTAAACCAATTGTTTGATGAGTTATTGTTCACTACTTTAAATATTGAAAAAGTAAATTTTCATTTTTGGGTTATAAAAATATGACTCTAGTGATCCTATCTTCCTAATATTTCATTTGAATATATGTTACCCAGAATCAAAGTGAAACCACTGCATTTACTGCTAACAAATCCCGTGATTTTGCGAAAAAAAATGAGAGTTCGGAGCCAAAAAGATCACATTTTGAAGCTGAATTTCCAAAAAAAAGACAACGATTTTGGAGATTAACCGAAAGGGACAAAGAGTGGAGTCCTGGAGATAAATGAATTCCATTGATGGTCACACAAACGATTTTGGTCATTTACTTGTAGTTCACATTCCAACAACTCTAATATTTTTATTTTCTTCTTGTCGTGTGATCCCACACGACTTACATTTTCGAAAAAAAAATTCTTACTCAACTTACTGAATACTGCCATTCATGTTTTCCTCTCTTTGTCATGCCACTTCACACGACAAGGCATAAGATTCTCATCACTTTTTTGTTTCATAGATAATCTCAGCTCATATTTTAAAAATGTTTTTATGCATATTCACAAACGTCTATTAAGTAAAGAAATTAAAGGCATACAAGATTTTATATCTTTCCACGATACAATATATTAGTACCAGCCTACCAGGCTCACCAAAAAGGATCAAAAGGCAAATAAACAACACGAAACATAATATAAAACACAAACAAATCGAAATTACTATATATATAGACTATAGAGAGAGCATAGTTTAACGAGCATATTATGCATTTAACATTAGGGATATTTCTAACTATAACCAAACTCCTCCCTTTATTCTAGAAAATATTTTCTTGGAAAATAAGTGGGTCTCTTACTTGTTTTCTAATGTTTGGTAAGTAAGCAAGAAAATATTATCCTAGTATTTATGATATGTTATCTAGGGATGGAGAGCGGGATGGAGAGCGGGAGTTCTAGTGACAGGGGGTCGGATGGTCAAAGGGTGAAGGGTGGAGGTGGGGGTGGGGGTGGGGAGGAGACAATAAACTTGGAACATCACTTATGCAACTTGTTTTCCCTACTTCTATTAGGAAAGTTATTTTCCTCATTTTAATGAGTTTATTTTCCTAA
>JAJOOH010013587.1:0-15048 GCA_029582605.1 Solanum gracilifrons
CTTGGTCAGATTTCCCTGATTTGTCCTCAATACCATGCCTGCTGATCTACGGTCATAACCTACGGACCGTGAATGGACCTACGGTCCGTAGATCACTTACGTGGATGCCCTTTTTCTGTAATTCCTTCAGTTGTCTCTAAGCTTCCGCGCCTAAACACCTTTCCTGTAAAACATGATAAAAATACATAAAAACCAATACAAAAGGGCCCTAGACACACACAAATTGTAAGTGAAATGTATTAGAAATACCGTAAACTCACGGTATATCACTATGGTAATAGTGTCAAGGGTCCATCAGATTGGTTAAAAACTATTGAAAAAGACACGAGAAATGAGTGTACAAACATTAGCTCGAGTGTGATGATAAGTGCTTTGGTTTTTTTTTAAGTTTAGTAATGAGTACGAGTGAATTTTTAGTGAAGGATATTGTAAGACCGATGGAGATGCGATCAATCATAAGCGAAGATCCATGAATTCATAAAATCTTCAAGGTACAAGATAATGTTGATAGATAAGGGGATTGTGTTATACAACTGAATTTACAATTCATATTTTCATTGTAAGTCTACATTCGTAGTGAAATATGTTGTCAAGGTATGAGTGGCAAGGTGAGAAATGATCAATTGCATCAGGTATTGAGCATTTGAAAGGGCTTACACCTGGGTTGAGTCGTAAAATTTATCACTATTGATTGTTAAGTACTTAAGAAAGGTTTCATTTAAAAATGTTGGTTTATAATAAGGTAAATGGTCAGAGTGTTTATGATGGTTGTTAGTAATGAGAGTGTGGGATTCAGTGGAATGATATGAAGAGTATGTGGAGTCAACTGAATGGAAAGGGCTGGTATCGACTCTTCGAAAGAAAACATTTAGTGCTATTCAATAATTATTCCGTAAATTCATATGTGACCATCTATTTCATTTTGTACATGGTTGAGAGTATGATTCACTAGATATGCTCACGTGTGTTTTCACTTTTGTGGGTGGATCCTTGGTGGTGGATCAGGTGTACCAATCCTGCGATGTTCTCTTGGTTGAATGTGGGGATCATTGGGTCCAATTCTACTGTTCTTAAGGGTAATCTACAATCACAATTGCTAAATCTAGCATTTCAATAGTGTTGTTAGGGGGTTTGTATGCTTGGACATATCCCTCGATGAGTATCTGATGTCTAAAGATCAAATTTTTATAACTTAAGGTCATGGGAATTTATATTGTGGGATGGAGATGTTGTTAAGAGCTATGAGTGTGTGTTGGTTGGTTCAGGTTCACTTCTAATTGTAGCGAGTATTGATTTGGAATTTCATCATGCTTATGTGCGAAATGATTCGTCCTGATGATTGTGTCAAAGTCCTTGATAACATGTTGCAGAGGTGTATACGATCAACTTTGGTGGTTTTTGGGAATCACTTTTGTTGTTAGTTAAGTTTACATACAACAATATTTATCACTCGAGTATTGAGATGAATTCATTGAGGCATTGTATGGGAGGATCTGTAGGTATACAATTGGTTGGGTTGAGGTTGGAGATGTGAAACCCTTAGGGGGTTGATTTGGTGAAAGATGCTCAATGATAAGGTGAGAAGAATCCAAGCTAAGCTTCTAGCAGTCCAGAGTCGACAAAAAAAGTATGCAGACCGTAAGATAAGGAACATGATATTTTAGACTGGTGAGCAAGTCCTTCTAAAAGTGTCACCCATGAAAGGGGTGATGCAATTTGGCAAGAAGGGCAAGCTTAGTCCTCGATACATCGGGCCATTTGAGATTCTTGACTGTGTAAGGCTAGTGGCTTATAGGTTGGCTTTATCGCCTAGTCTATTTGGAGTCCATCCAATGTTCTATGTGTACATGTTAAAGAAGTATCATGAGGACCAAGGAGATAAAGTCTGTGGAAGTTCAATGGAAGCATCGTCCAATTGAGGAAGCTACTTGGGAAACCGAGAAGGACATGCGAGACAAGTATCCCCAATTATTGACGATTCATGTACTACTCTACTCTTGCTTTAGATCTTTTCTCCTAGTTTGTCACTCGAGGACGAGTGATGGGTAAATTGGTATCTATGGTAATGACATGTTCCCGTCGTTATGGAAAAAACAATGGGGAGGGATTTTGGGTCAGAAAACTTTTTGTAGTAACTTGGAAATTTCTAGCCTAGGCCAGACTTGGATGAAATCTGAGTCAGGTGAGGTCTAGGGAAATCTGGTAATGAATGAGGGATTTAATTATTAATTTGATCACATGAGTGGATAGCCAAGATGTTAAGGAGCCTGTACGGCTTTACGAAATCAAATTTGGGCAAGTAGAACTCCCAAAACAGATCTTGGCGTGAAAGGGTAATTTTAGAACGTCCTGGTTTGAAAGTGTATTGTGAAATGGGAGCTCAGAACTCAAATTTCAAGGTTCTGTCTCCGTGCAAGCCGACAGAGCGGGTTAGTCCTGCCAGAGCGAGGCCACTGTAGCGGGTTGGGTACCGCTTTAGTGTTACAGTCCCGACTTAAATTGGGGAAAAAACCCCAAAAACATTATTTTTTTGCAAACCTTCATTCTTGAGAGATAAGAGATCACCTAAGGCTATTTCTTGACAGATTTCCATGACTTCTAGCCCAACAGGTGAGATTATTACTCCCCTAATAATCCATTTTTCGATCTGTAGAACTTAGATTCTTGGGTAGTTATCATTGGGGGAGGTTTTTGGGCTGAAGTTGATGATGGGAAAAGCTCTAGTTGAACATTAGGATCATGAGTTTGGTCTTGGGTTTGTTATAATACGGGTAAATTAGACCTTAATTATTTATCCTTGCGTTAAATTACTCGTTTGTAGACCAAGAACAAGCGGAAAGAATTCGAAAAGAGAAGGTTCAAGTGTCTTAGGAGGATTCAAGCTTGGTTTCGAGGTAGGTGATGGTTTGAATTCATGTTGTGTGATATATGCCAAATAATTGCTTCATTGTATGCGTGCATGTATGTGAATAAGGAATGTGAATCAATCTAATGAAATGATGATGTATGAACAATACATGCCATGAACATGTTACTTGATTGTATGATTTAAGTATTGTTCATTATGGGTGTGATTGTGATTGTGGTTGTGCTGACTGGAATGGGTGTCACGTTCTGACACATATATTGGATCGGGTGTCACATTCCGACACATATATTGGATCGGATATCACGTTCCGACACATATCTTGGATCCGGTGTCACGTTTCGACACATATATTGGATCGGGTGTCACGTTCCGACACATATATTGGATCGGGTGTCACGTTCCGACACACTTACAATTTGGTATGGGTTCCATGAGAGGACCACTTATGATTATTATGTTCTTGTTACCTGTCATTGATATTGGGGAATTGTATGTTGTTCCTAAAATGATGACTAATCTATGTATTCTGTATATGTGTGCTTATTGTGTTGTAATTGTTCGTTGTATTTATTGTGCTTATGGGAGTAGCCGCGTGATCCTACTAGTACACTGTGGTTGTGTACTGATATTGCACTTGCTCTTTCTTTGTTGAGTACAGGGCATCTTCATGCGGCTACTGACAGACCTCAGTTAGGAGATTATTGATCGTGATCGGATTCAAGGGTGAGCCGGTTCTTTCAGGCTGCCATGAATCTTTCTTGTTTAAGTCCACTCTTTTTGGACTCAGACTATCTATTAGGCTGTTATGATTAGTTTTTGGAGTTGCACCCCTTGTTCTTAGACTTGTCGTTAGTAGAGTTTTGGTACATTGACTTTCAGGTTGTAGGAGTTGTTTCCGCAAATATTTTGGTATTTGTTTTTCTTAAACTTTTGGAGTTTATGGGAACTCCCTTTTTCTTTAGACATCTAAACCTGCTTCCGTATCTTTAAATGTTTAGTTTTTCGTTAAGTAGTTTAGTTGGGTTGTAGTAATGGTTCTCCCACCGGAGGGTTAGTGTGGGTGTCAATCACGACAGTCTGAATCGTGACAACAGAAGACATGTGATGTTGGCAAACTAAACGAAAAATAGAATTCAAATCAAATTATTATTAACAAATGGCAACATTGTATGAGTATGTAGAGGATTAACATTGGATAGAAAATAAAAATGAAAATGTGTAAGCAACAACAAAAAATGACCTTTCAAAAATGGTAGAAGGTCATTGATATGTTAACAAAAGTTATTTTTATTGGTTGGATTGGTTCAAAATAGGTAAAACCCAAGAGAAAGTGTAAAATTTTGAATACTGACAAACAACAAAAACAAACTAAGATACTCACCACACCATTATAAAAGTCAAAGAAGTAGATACATGAACAAAGAAGTGAATTCAGCTAGAAAGATAAATTGATGAACTTATTAATGTATCAAAGTACTATGGGTATTCAAAGTGATGGTAAAAGTTATAGAGAACTAAAATTCTGCTTCTCAACGGTGTAAATAAGTATAAGAGCTAAAAAAAAGTATCTTATTCTTGGGTTAAAACTCAAAATCATCCTTGTATTTTCACATGGAGCTCATGGTATTACCAATAATTAGAAAAAGAGGAGATAATGTAAGAGTTCAATATTGCAAATAAGATAATTGAATTTTCACTATTATTGGAGATTCATTGTTCTAGCAAACTGTTATGGTAAATTTAGATTCTTATAATTTTTTGTATAACTAAACTCTTAATCTGGAAAAGATGTCAAACTTTGATAGAATTTAAATCATAGTAATACCAACAATATAAAAAAGATGAGACAATATAGGAAGAGGAAGAGAAAACAAGTAATGAGATGTGAAGATAAATGATAAGAGTGATATTCTATATATACTTACAGCTTGTCCATGACAATAAACTCTTGAATTCGGCTTCCAGTTGTAGACTTTGTTGAAGCACTGCCATTAATGACAATGGCAAGTATATCTTGCATTATACAACAATAAAGAAAATATAATTAAATGATGAAAACTATTCTATTAAAGTAACAATTATGTGAATAATTAACAATAAATTTATAAATATCAAATTCACACTCTTTGGGTTGATACTCAAAAGTATCAAAAGAGGTGAGAGTTAACCGTGTTGGTGGTGGTAATAGATCCTCTGGAGGTTTGACTTCTTCAATTGGCTCAACAATCGTATTTTTATCAATGGTCCAAGTGAATTTGTTTAGTGAATTTTCGTATTCAAGAGGTGGTTCCTTCACACATGCAACAAATACCAAATAAGTCTTGAACATAATAAACTCCTTTTCATAATGTGTTATATCATAGCCGAAAATAGTGGCCTGAACTTGATTCTTCTGTAGAAGAATTTGTAAAAAGTTCGATTAGTTATGAATAAAAGTTTAAAAGTTATCTTATTATTTTTTGTATTTTTAAAGTGAAAAATATAAACAATAGATTAGTTAGTTAATGCAATTAAAGTAGTTATTTTTAAAAAAAAAAAAATTGTATAAAAATAGAAACCTCTTCATCTTGCAGAATTAAGAGTTGGTATTTGTTGGTTCTCTCTTTGTTGTCCCTTGACCGACATTTATCGACAACTTGGATCTTACAAGTCCAATCTTTAGTATATGGATAGATCATATTAATTGTAAAACTTTCCGCCATGTTGAAATATCTGTAATTTGAAAATAATTCACTATAAAAGGATACGCGGAAAACTAAGATATAATGAATAACATATTATAATAGAAAAATAAAATAATATAGTATAAGTAAGTTGTATATTAGATTTACCATCGCAAATTATAGCATAAGTTCAAAAGAAAGTCTTTTCAATAATTTCATCATAGACAACATTACATGTGGAATGATCATCGTTGTCGTCAAATATAGGTGGTCTAATTAACAATTTGACACTGTTAGAACTTGTGGCTCTTGATAAAGCAACATACAACTGTCCATGAGAGAAGACAAATTCACGTAAATATATACCAATAAAATCCAATGTTTGTCCTTGAGCTTTATTTATAGTCATGACAAAACATAATCGTATAGGAACTAAGCTCTTTTAAAAGGAATAGACAAATTTTCATCTTCTGAGGTCATGAGTGGTATTTGTGGAATAAATACATGTGTATTTTTAAAATCAAATTCCTGTAAAAAGGATGCTCATAAGAAACTCAAGGCTGATGTGTGTCGTTTCTGTAAAAAATGACACTATTAGCAAGATTGCCTAAAACGTAAAGCTTGGTTTGAAAAGAAAGGTACATTTAGTGCTTTTGTATGTTTCGAATCGAATCAAATTTAGTAGAAGTTCCAAATAATGCTTGGTGGCTTGATTCTGGTGCAACTACTCATGTTTCCACTATGTTGCAGGGACTCACTATGATCCAAACTACAAATCCAAATAAGGATTTCGTGTTCATGGGAAATCACATGAAGGCTCAAATTGAAGGCATAGGGACTTATCAATTGATCTTTAGACTGGACATCACCTTGATCTATTACAAACTCTTTATGTTCCTTCAGTTTCTAGGAATTTGATTTCTCTTTCCACTTCGAACAACAGGAAGAGTTTGTGTAAAATCGCCACTTGAAATAACTACTTTACCATCAAATAGCATATTTATTTCCATTAGATCTCTTAAAAGTAAATCAAATGCTTCAACCATTTTCTTTTTTTGCCATTGAAATTTCATCCCAACAATTAATTTTGCATCTCGTATTAGAGATGCTAGTGAACTTTGTTTACTAATATTACAACTAAAATTTTCATTAACACTAATAGGAATTTCAAATCGAGAATGAGTAGTTCGACCTCCGAAAAAGAAGTGATGCTGCAACACTAGAACTTGTAGTGGCTAAAGATATAAATTCTTTGTGTCTTATTGTATCCAATAAAGCTCGATATACAAAGGTTTTACCAGTTTCACCAGGACCATCAATAAAAAATGCCCCTGATTTATTTGAAAATACTCTATCAAGAATTATATTGTAAGCTTTTCTTTGTTCAATGTTTAATTTATTTTGTAAAAGTAAATCTTCCTCACTAACTACAATATTTCTTTCGTAATGAACATCCTTAGCTTCTCTTGTTGTTGATGATGCTTTAATAATTTCGGGAATTAGTTTAAATTCATTAATATCACGGTCCATTGAATGAAAAAATTCATTAATATGGTTTAAAACTTTATAACGAATTTCTCTTGCATCTGCGCTCATACTTGTTTTGAAATCTTCAAACATTGGGCTTTCAAATCTTTTCCATGATTCTTTAGGATTCGTTGGATTACAACAGTTCAACAACATAGCAAATAATTGTCTTAAACTAGATGGCATTTGATAACTTGCAGTCTCAAACATGCATTTTATTAAGTTATTATCACAAAGTAAAAGTCCTCTTTTTTCTGCAGCTTCTCTAAATGTATTATATTATACTCCATTCACAGTTCGCAGATCTTCATATGATTTTGATACTCTTACATTCATTAAAATTAGTCTAAGATAGTATCTCTCCTTCGGTTGGATGACACGTTACGACACAACCAATAACATGAGCTCATTTATGAAAAGTCCAAATTCTATATGTTGTTGACCAGACAAAGTATTTCGGAAATTCACGATACAATAAATTCAAGTCCATAGCTTCTTTGTTTACTTTATTCATTAAAAAAATTCAATCAACATTGTCTTTTTTATTATGGAATTATTTATAATTTTATTAATGTTATCTGTACTTTTGAAGGAAACATATTGTTGTCCATCAAGATGTAATTGAAGATGATATACACTTGGACTTATTTCACTTATAGGAAAAGAAAATATTCTCCATCCAGCTTCAGGTGGTGATACCCACCTAGCAGTTTCATATTCTTTTATTTCATCTATCTCTAAATTTGCATCCGTAGCATGTATTTGAAAAGCTATTTTATCATGTCCTTTGCAAATGTATTTGTAAATGTACTTAACAACTTTAATATATGAACAAATCTCCACATTCATATGACAGTTAAATTTACAAAGTAAAAATGGATTGCAAGGAAAAACCCATGAATTATCAAGAAAGTGTCCTCTAATTTTTACACTTTTTTCGGTCTTTTGCCTTCTATAAATTGAATATGATTTTTTACCTTTTGTTGTTTGTTCTACAAATTCTTTAGCATACTTATTTTTACAATAACCTTTTTTTTCATACAAGAATTTGTTGGATTCAAATTACCACAAGGTCCATGCATCATATGTTGTGTTACAAGTGAGTATAGATAGGGGTTTATATTCTCATCTGGTAATTCAGCACATACAAATCGATCATATTCTTGATTTATTTTTTCAAACATAAGCACAACCCCCTTTTTCGTAATTATTATATTGTCCTTTTGCATGTGTCTTAAAGAATTGTTAATAAGAAGTATTTGCTAGTAATTCATCTTTATTAATATGAAGAATAATGTATCGCCCCGCGAGGAGCTACGTTAAATTCCAGCAGCTCCTGGGGCAAGGCAGAATCAGGTCGCGTTTCAGTGGGTCTCCAACAGCACATCGATTATTTTCCAGCTTTCGGGAAGGACTTGGAGACCTTTGAGGAGAATGTACAAGCCATGACTTTCTGCAAAAAGGGGGACCAACCGAAGGGACAAGAGTGCCCCAAATCAAGGAACACTCCACCTTGACCCACAAGACTTATTGGCTTTGTATAGACATCTTGTAGTCCATTATTTTTGGGGAACTTGTCCCCCAACGTTTTAGTTTTATTTTCTCATCTTTTAGAGATATAAGATAGGAGTTCATTTTGTATGTAGAACACTTAGAAAAATATCAAGAAAATTGGCATTTGCCTCCCAAAGCTTGCTTCCTTTTTATTGCTTCTTGTTGACTGTTTTGTGAACTTTTTTTAGATAGATTGCTGCTGCACATTTGAGTGTTTGTTTGTGTTAGGACTGAGCATCCGAAGAGCTGTGCAAGCCTTCACTTGCTGTACCACGATACCTCGAAAAATAGGCCTGTGACAAGTGGTATCAGATCAACGGTTGGAGCATGATGTCGAAGTCTCAACGCAACAAAGAAAGAGAGCAAGAAGCTCGGAGAGACACTGCCAGAAAACGTGACAAGAATAGGGTGAGAGAATCCTCTTCCAACCCTCCTGTTGCTGGCAGGATCCTTGGGGAAGAAGGGGAAGTTTCCGATACCAGCCAACTCGACGAGAAGATTCTCGGAGTTGAGGCTGGTCTGTCGGCCTTGAATAGGCGACTTGTGGTTTTCGAAAACAATTTCACTTCTCTTGAAACGGTTGCTCTTGAAGGCCTCGATGAGGTGAAAAGTAACCTTGAGGAGCTTGAAGAGGTTAACAAGGAAGGACTGACCAACCTCGAACTCAAGCTCACCGAAGCTCTCTCCTCTCTTCACCGAGAGTTCGAGACTTTGAAGAGGCAGGTTGATGAGACTGCCGCTGCGGGAGTTGCTGGCCCAGTGACTGTTCGCGAGACTCGTATCGAAGCTCCCAAGCCAAAGGAGTTTTGTGGTGAGAGAAGTGCCCAAGAGGTTGAGAACTTCTTGTGGTAAATGGATGCTTATTTTGAGCATGTTTGCATGACCAGTGAAGCTGCCAAAATCCGGACAGCAGCTATGTACATGAGTGACACCGCCATGTTGTGCTGGCGAAGGAAGAAGGCAGACATGGAAAGGGGGGTTTGCACCATCGAAGACTGGGAGCAGTTCAAAGGAGAGCTAAAGCGACAGTTATATCCTCAAAACGTAGTGCATGAAGCTCGTCGTAAGTTGAGGGAACTGAAGCAAACATCTTCCATTCGCGACTATGTGAAAGAGTTCACGAGACTCACTCTCCAAATTCCGACCCTGACCAGCGAGGACTTGCTGTTTTACTTCTTGGATGGTCTCCAAAACTGGGCCAAACAAGAACTCCAAAGGCGACAAGTTCGTGATGTTAATGAGGCAATTGCAGTGGCGGAATCACTCACTGACTTTCGAGCAGATGCAGCGAAGAGGAGGGACAATCGGACAAAAAATGTTCCTCCCAAAGGGGATAGCAGCCGGAACAAGAACAAGTCAGTTCCCAACAGAGGCAACGATACGAGAGGTAACAATCACAACCAACCTTCTAATTTCTGCAAAAACTATGAGGATCGTAAGAAAGGCGCTCCACATCGTGAGGGTTGTTATATTTGTGGTGAGACTACTCACGCTGCCCGCTATTGTCCGTCATTGAGCAAACTAAGTACAAATGGTTGCTGCCCAAAAGCAGCAAGAGCAAAATGCCGCGCAAATCGAAGGGCCATCCGGGGAGTAGTCTGGGCAGACTGGTGGGACAGATAGGAACAAAATCGTTGTTGTTGGTATGTTCAATCACATGGTATTATTTAATCACATGACCCTTGCTGCGTTGGCTGCCCAGCCAGCTAGTGTAAGGCCGCGCGAGTCATTGTTTGTCAATGCCAAGTTGAATGGCAAAGACGTGAGAATTATGGTGGACACCGGTGTAACTCACAATTTTGTAACGAAAGAAAGGGCCACAGACCTTTGTTTAAACTATGTTGCCAGCGACACAATGTTGAAAACTGTCAACGCCCTCCCCACTACTGTACATGGCTTCGCTCCTAAAGTCCCCATCGATTTAGGAGGGTGGAAGGGCTTGACGGACTTCACCATAGAGCCCATGGATGTGTTTGATATCATTTTGGGGCTGGACTTTTGGTATGAGGTTAACGCGTTTATTTTGCCGCGCCTCAACCAATTGCCTATTAGCGATGCTGGAGGATCTTGCGTGGTACCCCTTATTCGGGTACCACAAAATGGAGTGCACTTGTCCGCCATGCAGCTTATTAAGGGATTTAAGAGAGGGGAACCAACCTTCCTTGCTGCCCTTGTTGGAGGCCTAGGAGATTCGATTGAGGCAGCAGCCTTGCCTCACTGTATCGAGCAAGTCCTTTTTGCCAATAAGGACGTGATGCCGAAAGAACTTCCCCAACGGTTGCCACCACGACAGGAAGTTGACCACCAAATTGAGTTGGTTCTCGGAGCAAAGCCACCTGCCATGACACCTTATCGTATGGCGCCCCCGGAATTGATAGAACTTAGAAAGCAGCTCAAGGAGTTGTTGGATGCTGGACACATCAGGCCTTCTAAGGCGCCATTTGGTGCGCCTGTTATATTCCAAAATAAAAAAGAGGGGACGCTGAGATTGTGTATCAATTACAGAGCCCTCAATAAGGTCACAGTGAAGAACAAATATCCCATTCCTTTGATTGCAGATTTGTTTGATCGTTTGGGACAGGCCAAAGTGTTCACGAAGATGGACTTGAGGAAGGGTTATTATCAAGTCCGGATTGCCGAGGGTGATATACCAAAGACAACTTGTGTCACTCGGTATGGTGCTTTTGAGTGGTTGTTCATGCCTTTCGGCTTGATAAACGCACCTGCCACATTTTGTACCTTGATAAACAAGTTGTTCCATCCCTTTTTGGATCAGTTTGTAATCATTTATTTAGACGACATTGTCATTTATAGTAACAGCATAGAGGAGCATGTTGAACATTTGTGCAAAGTGTTCAAAGTATTGCGTGACAATGATCTGTGTGTGAAGCGGGAGAAATGTAGTTTCGCCCAGCCCACTGTCCATTTCCTTGGACACACAATCAGCCATGGCGAAATAAGGATGGACAGTGATAAGGTTGAGGTAATACAGGACTGGGAGGCCCCAACGAAGGTACCAGAATTGCGGTCCTTCCTTGGCCTCGCCAATTACTATCGACGCTTCATATTTGGCTATTCTGCCATTGCTACTCCACTCACCGACTTGCTGAAAAAGAGTCATGAGTGGGAGTGGACTGACTTGTGTCGAATGGCCTTTGAAAAACTTAAGACAGCCATCACCGATGAACCGGTCCTAGCGCTGCCTGACTTCACCAAGGCGTTTGAAATTCACACCGACGCGTCTGATTTTGCTATTGGTGGTGTCCTAATGCAAGAGGGCCACCCGATAGCATTTGAGAGCAGAAAATTGAATGACGCGGAGCGACGCTATTCTGCCCATGAAAGGGAGATGACAGTCGTGGTCCATTTCTTACGGACTTGGCGTCACTATGTACTGGGGGCTCATTTTGTTGTTAAGACGGATAACGTCGCGACAACTTATTTACAGTCGCAAAAGAAGCTGGCTGCCAAGCAGGCCCGTTGGCAAGATTTCTTGGCTGAATTTAATTTCACGCTTGAGTACAAACCGGGGAAGGCTAATGTTGTAGCCGACGCGCTCAGTCGCAAGGCTGCCCTTGCTGCAATTATCAGTTCGACATGCAGCAGCGTTATTGAGGATATTAAAGAAGGGATGCAGCATGATCCCGTAGCAAAACAACTTCTCGTTTTATCCCAACAAGGCAAGACAAAGAAGTTTTGGGAGGAGAATGGCTTGATGTACACCACAGGCAGACGTGTTTACGTGCCGAAGTGGGCTAGTCTTCGGCATACTTTGATCAAAGAGGGTCATGATACAATGTGGGCTGGTCACCCGGGGCAGAAGAGAACGCTAGCGTTGTTGGAATCCTCTTATTACTAGCCTCGAATGCGAGATGACATTGAGGTCTATGTGCGTACTTGCCTCGTTTGTCAACAAGACAAAGTTGAAACAAAAAGGCGCCGGAAGAACTGCTTGAGCCACTGCCCGTTACTGAGAAACCATGGGACATCATCACCATGGATTTCATCACTTGTTTGCCGAATTCGGAAGGGTTCGGGACTATCATGGTTGTGGTTGATCGCTTCTCGAAATACGCTACCTTCACAGCCACGACAGCCAGCTGCAAAGCCAAGGAGGCAGCCCGTATATTCTTGCGAGATGTTGTGAAGCATTGGGGCATACCCAAGCACATTATTAGTGATCGAGATCCTCGATTCACTGGTGCGTTTTGGAGGGAGCTATTCAGTTTACTTGGGTCGGAGTTGCATTTTTCGACCAGCTTTCATCCCCAAACGGACGGACAGACGGAGCGGATCAACGCACTCTTGGAGTGTTATTTGCGGCACTATGTCAGTGCCAATCAGAAGGACTGGGCAAAGTTGCTAGACACTACCCAGTTCTCCTATAATCTACAGCGGAGTAAAGCGACGGGAAGAAGTCCATTCGAGTTGGCTACTGGGCAGCAGCCCAACACGCCACAATCCTTGCCCATCGACGCTGGCTTGAAGAGTCCGGGTGCCTATCACATGGCGAAAGTTTGGGAGGAACAAGTTGATCTTGCGCGATCTTATCTTGACAAGGCAGCTCGGAAGATGAAGAAGTTTGCTGATCGAAAGCAACGTCCAGTCGACTATCGAATTGGGGATCGAATTATGGTGAAACTCAACCCTAGACAATTCAAGTCACTACGCGGGGTGAGTCAGAGTCTGATTCGTCGCTATGAGGGTCCTTTCGAGATTATTACCAAGGCTGGCAAAATCTCATACCGGGTTGATATGCCCCATCACTTGAAGATACATCCAGTTTTTCATCTAACTCAACAAATCATTTATTTGAAATAAGTTCATCATATAACATTAAGAAAAACAATTTTCAAATAACTAAGGATTAAGTCCCCGTAAATTCAACCAATAGTCAAAATAATTAAGAAAATAAATCCATAAGAATTGAAAGTCGTAATAACGAAACTCTAATGTCTGACATAAATGAGATGCAACACTGAAGCTTAAAACAAATAACCCATAGTCTAAGAATGTCTTAGTCCGAAAATATGGACAAGAACAATAGAGGAATCGTGCATCCTGGAAGAATAGCTCACTCTTGAATTCAAAGTTAGACGTTTCTTAATTGAAGTCTCGAATCAACTATTGAGAGATGTCATATACTCAACAAGAAAAGAATAGGTGCAATATCAATACACAAACCACAATATACTGGTAGGATCACACTATCAGTCCAAGATATAAATGTAAGCAATTTACCACAATATAGTAATACAAATCCACACATATAACACAATCACCTAATCTCAGTCACATATCATGAAGAAAGAAAACTATATTCTTCAAGAAATATAACAAAAACATGCACTCTAAAAAAATTGATTTTAGTGATTTGGAGGGAAAGTCAAATTAAAATTTGTCCAATTCTTTTTTATCTTGCCATGTGTTTTTTTATTATGCCACCAATTGTCTTAATGGGGAGGTTTTTCCCTCTCCTTTTAAGTTTTAATAGTGTTAGGATAGTTGCAATATAAGGAGAAAGTTTTCACATTGGTGGGAGAAGCCATCTTTTAGGTTCTTTTAAAGTCAAGCTCATTTAGTCTATTTAATTGAGTAAATCTACTTATAAATATTTAACAATATATATCACAAGGACTTGGGCTTAGGCCTTGGGCAGAGGCCGATCAAATTTTTAATTAAATTTAAAGATTCTTTTTTCGTAATTTCATAATTTATTTTGAACAAATTGCTTATTTAAAATTTGAATCTAATATTTAAGTTTTAAATTAAACAAAATAATTTACATGTTCAGAAAGGAAACAACTAAAGGTTACGTTTGTTCAAAAAATGAGTGACTCTTCATGAAAAATCTCCTTATTAGATTTAATTTATAAATACAGAACATTTCCAAAAGTAGTATTCAATTGCATATATGTTTTATGCTTTGTTGTATCCATACAAAGAAATGCTTGTCATCCCTTAAAGAATATATGTCACGACCCAATCCACTGGGTCGTGCGGGCACCCACTCTAACACCTAAGTAGGTTGTCACGTGTACAAGTCTCTAATGTGCTATAACAAAATTGAAGGAAAATACAAGTTCAATGAAATTGTTTCTAGAATAGAACAAGATCATAATTAAGGAGAACGAAGGTCCACTGAAATGAAAAACAACTACCTCACAAACCTCCACAAGAAGCCTCAAACAAAGAGAAGAGAAAATTTCACAAAAGTCCGGGCTAGTAACCTACAAAAAAATGTAGTAGCAATGGGTGAGTACCAAACCACATGGTACTCAGCAAGTAAACTTCTAAACACAAGCTAATGGGATAGAATACGGGTACTCCTTACACCAACCGAACCTCCACAACTACAACCTGCATAAAACCAGTCCAACCTAACAGTTCGCAGTTACATAGCACCCAGCTTAACAACAATCACTTTAACAAATT